>JAVTVY010021498.1:0-86346 GCA_036873755.1 Hanleya hanleyi | reverse complement strand
TTGAAGATCCTTACATGACAAACTTCCCGATATCAGGGTTGAGGTACATGTATAAATCCTGTTGCACTATTGCACTAAATATTGTCAAATTCGGGAACAGCTGCCTAAGTCAGAAATGGAAAGATTGTGAATTCGGAAACAAATTCGGTAATGTTCTAGAATTCAGAAAACATGCCTATTTGATTTTCAATTACATTTTCTACCAAAGATGATCATACAAGATCAAGCAGAACTCCCTTGATCCTTGTCTGAGATTGAAATTTTTGGATTGAAAATCTGCACTGCTGTGAGTCGGTTAGCCAAGTTGACATGGTTTCGTTCCAACACTACGCCATGATGCCTCTCAATGAATTTACATGTACACTCCAGGATCACATGGCTCCATGGGTCGTTTGGCTCTACCCGGCAATAAAACAACCCCTCCAACTAACCGGCCGTTGATGTTGTAGTGTTTCACTTTTACATGCCTAACACGGAAGTGATACAGGCCATTGATATTACATTGTACGCGCTCCTACAGAATGTTCTGGAAACCGAAAGTCGGTGTGTAATGACCGCATGTCATGGAATACAGTTATCGTTGATTTGATTCGATATGATTTGAGTTCAATCTGTTGTCATAGAGTGTCATCTGATATTCATATTCTACATTGGCGACGAGGAAACTGAACTGAACGCTGGAGACATTAAATTAGAGCGGGAAAAATGGCGACAAATGTTGAAATTGGCGGAATACCAAACTTCGACCTGACGGGTCAGGGGTCGAAAAGTCCGCCTGTCCACCTGTCGTCGACAGGTAATATTTCCTTGTGACAGGTAGAACAAAAAACTACCTGTCGCAAGTGACAGGTAGAAAAAAACTTCTACGAACTGTTTTATCAGTTCCCTAAATCATTACGATGTTCAAGAAATCAAGAAAACACCGAAATTCAACTAAAAAATAAACGTAATGTTTCGCCGACATTCGTTCTCCACTTTATTACGATATCTGTGTGAAGAACATCAAGGGAGGTAAGTTGTCCAAGCATGTGATCTCTATGACTGTCGGGTCCCCTCAAAGTCCCGTTTATTGCTTATATATCTTGGGAACATTGAGGGTTCCCGATATTGCTAGCTTGTTGTCTACGTCATCATTTCTTGTGTGTTTTTGTCCGTGGCGGGAAGCACTGGAAGAGACCAGCAATCATATCTCTGAAAAAAATTTTGACTTTTTAAGTTTTGAAATTGATCATTTCCTCAAACGGAATAATGTGGAGGAAACTAATAAATCGGGCGGCTTGCCGACCAGCCATGACTGTGCCACTGACACCGGCACTGGCTGATCAGCTGATTGAACTGACTGTCTCACATTGATGAGAGAGAACGGGATTTTCAGCTACATATCGGAGATAATTTTTCTCTGAGAAGTGAAATTTTGCACATTCATCTGAACACGATAAGTATAGATAGATTTGTTGCTTACGCAGGTCTGTATCCAGGGAGTTTTTGCAGGTTCCCATCCTAATTCATTATTGAGGGCCCAATTTTCATTAGTGAATTTCTGAGCAAAGAACCTGTGATCAGTTACAAAATAGAGGTTTATTAGCATGAAATTCAATACTGGTACCCAGCTATTCAATGAGATTGATATTGAGGCTCCCAGAAGCTTTTTCTAGGAGTATTTCCTTCAGGAATCCTTTCAAATTGAACAAAAAAAAAGTTTTGAGCGCCCATATGTTTTCCGAAATTAAATTGGCTCCAGGTGCAGTCCTGTTATGTTTTCATATGGTAACAAGACAAAGACTAGCTGGGGGGCAAGGAGTTGACCAATGTCATTGCTGAATTTTAATATGGGGCTACACGAGGACTTAATTTGCCCCCTGATGCTATCAGATCGAATAAATCTATCTAGTATAAAATGCAAGGTTTTGGAGATTTTCTTTGATTCTGAATAGATTTCCTTGAAATTGCAGGTCAGAATTTAATGTCAAACACAGAATACAGTACATGTATATGTAGGCCTACATGCAGTCATGACAGTGTAGCTGCTGTAGAAAGTGGCACATGTACCAGTAATAAACATTTATTTTGAATCACAAGTTCTTGTTTTTTTTGATGATATATAGTCGATCACTGCTCGTCTTTAGCCACACATCTATGTCAAAGTTCCATTGTTCAGGCTGGTGTTCTGAACAAATACATGTACAATGTTCAACACAAAATGTAAGCTTATCAATGAAAGGTACATTCATGTGTATATTTTACAGTGGATGACGAAAAATATTTTCGCAATCACTTGATTGACAGCCTCTGAGATAGTTCATCATACTTACAGTTTTGTTCAGGTTGTAATTTAATGTGACAGGTAGAAAATGATTCTACCTGTCACATGTGACAGGTGGAGATTTTCAAACATTTCGACCCCTGCGGGTGATGCAACAACGTGCGCGACGAGATGGCAGCGATGGAAACGATCTTTCGAAGTTTTCGTGGTTGCAACGGGGGTAAAAGATGATGTACAAAAACGGTGTTTGTTACTGCATTGTGCCGGAATGGATGTGCAGGACATTTTTGACACTTTCTCAGACACGGGTACTGATTACAAAACTGCGCTCGAGAAATTGGATGAACACTTCAGTCCAGGCATGGGAATTTTCCACCTATTGGCGGATTTCCGACTTTTTACCCGCTGAAATGATCGATCCTGAGATCGATGTAAATTCGGGTGGGGGGGGGGGGGGTTAAGCTCCGTATGCTCGTCTCCCTCACCCCTGGGTTTAGAAAATGCGTTCAGTCGGTTCGTTCTGTGTGGGAATTCCCCTGATCACTCTTTGCGAATCGGTAATTTAATAAATCGCCCAGTCTACAGAGGGTGGACTGGAAAAGTTTCCAGTCATGGAGAATGTATCCTAGTTCTCTAGCCCGTGGATTTCTGTTTGGATCCCTGTACGTAGCCATGTGTTTGGGATGATGTAGAAGGATTCGGCCGAAAGTGAAAGAAAGACGGGGCTTCGTTTGCACGTACTGCTCGCCTAAATTTATTGTGAGGTGTGCTTTTATCAGCGATTCGCGTTCGTAATTAGTGCAAACTTGTCATTGAAAATTGTCTCCAGAGATTTGTTTCCCGACTATGCTATAATATTGTGTTGTTGTTGTAAGCGAATATTGCGTAAGTTGTCGAATGATTGCCCTTGTGAATAAACGTTACGTTTGTTGGACAAATTCTAATTGTATCACCAAATGTTACAAACCACTGAGTCTCAGATAAATTTAATCCCAAATTTGCTTAACAGAGAAACAATTTTTCTTCCGCCGACTGGAGCACGTGGACAGTCCTTGCGTTTGGAGGTGAGCGATCGCTCTCGCGCACCATCGCTCACCTAAATCATATCCAAGGTACACTGTTTTTCGCGCACCTAGATTCAGCAGATTAAATATAGAAATAAGTAGGCTGTGTCTGCTAACAGCCTTATTATTAAATGTACGGACAGTTGGTGTTAATTTTGCGAACTCTTCCACACTGAAAATCACTGTGAGAATAAACTGAAATGCCTTTAATAAATTTTAATCAGCAAACGATCGCCGTCAATTCCAGCGCGGCCATAATTTCTTCGCTTGTTTGACAATCGGTAGTCTCTTGCACAGGCTATTCCTAGCATGGGATCGTGCAATATTTGCCACGTGCGCGGAGAGCTCACAACAATGGCGGTAACTGCAGCAAATCTTCCGTGAACAAATTGAAGCAGTTGACGAAGTTTTCTAAGAAAGGTAGATGATTTACACATCATTATCAGCACACAGAGCCTGTAGTCAGTAGGATGTCAATACTCTTGGGCAATATTGAACTGGGACTCGTCTGATCATTCGCCAAACATTCTTCTCGTTCACTTTATACTATCGGCCGATTATTTTCGAGAACCTCCACGAACACTGCTCTTCGCGCATGGTTGGTTCCGACGAGTATTATATGCAGAGTGAGCTTGCTCAATCTTCTGGTACGTACGGCCGTACTACCCACTGGTCACTGTTGAAATCTTCATCACTTTTGATATTGACTTGTTTAAATTGAAATAGAATAATTTATTTTCATTAATTTTTCGTTTGAAAATAAATTGAAAAATAAAATAATTTAATCAAAAATATAATATGGTAGGTTAAACAATTAAAACAAAATCACTCCCCTCACGAAATTTGGGAGAGCGATTTTCAGCTCTCGTATTAGCTCTCCTCGGTTAATTTAGGTACACTTTTTTTAGCTCACCATCTTTTTACAAAAGACAAGGACTGCGTGGAAATCCCCTTCGATTAGAACGAGGCTGACTTGATAGCTGTACGTCGGGAGTGTTGTCTACATGTGTTGTTGTTGTTGTTGTTGATGCGTGTGAACTTTCATTTTCAAACAAATTCTCAATCCAGACCATCCACTTCCAGTTGTTAAGTTTTGAGTTGTCAGTAATAAACTTCAAGCAGTCAGTTTTAAGTATCAAGTCCCTCTGTCATTCACCTGTCATTCAAAACGTAGAATTTCTTGATGATGAAAGCATTCGGAGCATCGGCCGTATCCTGGCAAATGGAAAGCACTCTCTGTATTGATTTCTCTAAGAGTCTCGCGAGAAAGTCTTTCGGGAACCCTTCGTAACCTTGCAACTAAGTAATTTCGAACGGCACCCGAGCTACATATTATATATTAGAGTCATGTGAATTTCCATAAAATGGCGGGTTGTTTCGCTCCGTGTCGAGCTGCAGTTTTCTCCGTCCAACACGTGTAAATAAATATTGAACAGTAAGTTACGCAATTCATATTCAGTTTCAATTAGCTCAAATTGAGTTTTTTGTCTCGGTTGAAATTCAGTTTCTCTAAATTATTGGTCACAATCGGCCACAAATTCAGTTTTCATTATTTTTTTCCCCCACAAATTCAGTTTCTCAATTTTTTTTTGGACCGATAACCGGTCCTAAAAGGCGACTTCTATGAATCCCTGCCAGTATTGGATGCAGCCACGTTCCATTTTCAGCTACTGGAACGTTCCACATTAGAGGAACGTTCCCCTTGAACGTTCTGTACAGAGGGAAAGTTCCTGCCGAACGTTCTGGTTTTAGATACTACAAGTACGACCAGCAACTGTACGCGTACGGTAGGCGCAAGAATGGCGAAAGGTATGCGTGCGCGCAAGGTTCGGCAATGTACTTTCGCAAGAGCAGTTACTTTCGCGAAAGTAGGTTTCTTTCGCGTACGCAATTTTTTTAGCCGACAAGAAGCAGTTTACGTTTCCTACAGACAGTTTTTCGGCATCGGTGTTCGAGATGGCGACATTTTCGGGAAAGAAAATTATGTTGGCCTAGAACAAAACACGTCCTTAATTCCCTGGCTGGAAGCAGTGGGGTTTATAACACATTCAATTGTCATCTCTGCATTAATTACGTATTATAAACAAGAAATAAGAGTCCCCCCGCAGTTTCGACATTTGTAACTCTGTGAACTTTGACCCTGCAAAGCTATCCCCCTGAAGAGAGCCGCACCACGCATCGCTGCTCAAAGGAATTTGGCAGATGAATTGATGAATTAAAATACCTACAACTAATAACTACATGGCTTGTTGTCCCAAGGTTTTGTGTTGTAATCTGTTATGGTCGGCGTGAGACGTGCAGCTCTTTTGTTTGTAACCTTGGCTGTTTTTTTTGTTTTTTTTCACTGTTTGGTCCCGGAGACTTGAATGAATGAAAGATTTTTTATAGTAGTGCGCCCATCATGAGCCGAGTACGTTGACAAAACAACGGAATAAAAGAACAACATTTCACGTAGGGTAGATAGGTCTAATACCCATTACAAAGTAAGAGTATATTACTAATAACACTTTAAATTAAGCCTCTAATTAAGAAACTGAATCCCGTTTTGCGAGACATATTATATATAAAATGTCCCATCTCTTGACATGGAATTGGATGGGTCTAACAAAAGAAAAAAATAGTTGAGAAGATACTATATTATCCTGGATGGTATAAAAAAAAGATTCGTTCTCATCGAGACGTATAAGGTACAGTACGAATTGCGTTAATGTTTACACTCGTTCCGTTCATTTTGCGGTCCGTTCGAGTTCATTTCGTTCCGTTTTGCGTTTTTTTCGGTCAAACGGTTCGGTCTAACTCCGTTAACAATTCGGTTGTATTTCGTTCAAACTCCGTTCATCCTTTTGCGTTCATTCCGTCCATTTCTTTCATTCCGGTTCGTTCTCATAAATGTAAACGTGTGTAATAAATTACTTTCATATCGTCGATCATATTCGCGGAGAACAGTTGTTGAAAATGGCAACTTGTCATTACACGGATTTCCAACTCCAAAAAAATAACGAAGATCGATCTTCATTATCCCCAGACTCACAGAGATATATGTTTCTTCTTTCTATTACAATCAACTTTACACTAGATTATAAAAACATAATTTTATATGCTCTAAGTCGAAATGAAATCTTTCGCGACGTCTGCACGAAAGAATGCTTTCTCCGAGGTCCGAGTGCTGCCAATAACAACAAGGTCAACGGCAGGGAACTTTTCGGTCTTCAATTTCACATTCCGGTTTTCTCGTGCCAAAAGTGAATGCTTTATGCAAGAATTTCTTCGATTCACTCTAGATGATCTGTATTCTATATTATCTCTAATGAAGGCGACTGTAAAACTGTTGATAAATTTGGGCGATATGAGAAAAGAAAAAAGTTATTCAAAATTGTTTAATAATATTTTTTATCAGAATATTTATCTTATTATATTCTTCTGTGCTATCCGTAAAATTATCTTGCATCTTTCTCGTTTGTTTTCACATTAGACAAATATTTAGTATTATGTAAATATTTAGGAAGAATGGGCTAATAAGTTTCTCATTATCGGTACTTTTCTCCGTGATATCTACAAAAGCGACAGGATTCCGCAACACAATTTGAGGATGAAAAACATCTGATACGCCTCGATGAGAACGAATCTTTTTTATACCATCCAGGATAATATTAATTTAGTATTTTCTCAACTATTTGTTCTTTTGTTAGACCCACCGATTCCATTTTAATTGATTGAAATTGCAGTTTAAGGGCCGCTTCCCGTACGGATTTCGCAGCCCATCAACTCAATGTTTTATTTGAATTACACGTTACATTTTTTAGATTGTTAAATATGTTTACAAGCGCTGTATTATCAAATAAACAAATAAATAAGTAAATAAATATATAAATAAATAAATAAGTAAATAATAATAAATGGGCGGATGGAGATATAAACAGAATAGAAGAATTGTCTTTGTACAGGTTCATCGCTTGGATTTTGATTAGGTTATATTGGTAAGTGTGTGTTCATTGTATATTGTAGTCGCGTGGGTGATTCCTTTGTCTTCGTACCCCTCTGTACACACAACGCCGTCCAGAAAAAACTGCGGGTTCTTCCAGAAATCTGTGCCTGATTCCATTTTAAGAGATGTGGCATTTTATATATACTGTTGTCTCGCAAAACGGGATTCAGTTTCTTAATTTGAGACTTAATTTAAAGTGTTACTATTATTGTATTGATCTACATGTACCCCAGGTGAAATGTTGTTCTTTTATTCCGTTGTTTTGTTACCGTAATCGGCTCATAATGGGCATCTAGTACCAAAAAAAAATCATTCAGTCTCCGGGACCAAACCGTAAAAAAAAAACCCCCAAAAAACAGCCAAGGTTAAAAACAAAAGAGCTGTAACAGATTAAAACACAAAACCTTGGGACAACAAGCCGTGTAGTTGTTATTGTATTATTTTGATAATCAATTCATCTGCAATCACAAATTCCGTAGACTATGGAAGTTAACGCTACAGGTGATCACACTTCGTCCGAAGGACTACCAAAGTGCGTGGAGCGGCTGTTTTCATGCAGGGGCATAGCTCTGCAGGGTCAAAGTTCGCACAGTTGAAGATGTTAATTCCAATTCCAGAAACTGCGGGGGACAATTATTTCTTGTTTAAAATCGGCATATTTAATGCAGAGATAACAATTGAACGTGTTATAAGCCCCACTGATTCCAGTCAGGGAAATAAAGACGTATTTTGTTCTAGGCCAAGTGTTCGGAGTGCCGGTAGGCGATATCATAAAACCCGCGGCAAAACTTCGTTGTCACAAGTTCTTTTTCGATCGCGCCAACCATTATTATTTTGACATAATTTAACTCGGATGCAAACAAATCAACACAGACAAACCCATAAACCTTTAATTACACAAAACGGCAACATTTCACGATGTTTTATTGACTACTGATACAGCTTTCGGAAAAGATAGAGAGACTTGAAACTAGGACACGAAACCACTCAATTTCTTGACGTCGAGCTTTCGCGTACGCACATGCGAAAGATGTATACGCGAAAGCAGTGCTTGAGCTAACGGGAATCGCAAACGTACAGTATGCGAATCTTGGACTTTTAGTTGCTGGTCGTAGAACGTTCGGGTGCATCAGAACGTTCAGGTGCTTCAAAACGTTCGGGTGCCTTCATGCTGAACGTTCCTGGTAGGTGGAACGTTCCTGCCGAACGTTCCGAGTTACTGAAACGTTCAACAGTGGGGCATTCACTTGATCCACTGGAACAGAAATCGCGTTCTGATTTTTGCTACGCTCCCTAACTGGTGTAAATATGATGGTATGGATAAAATATTGCCACCATTCCAAGAAAGGACCAAAAAAGCTTACAGTTATGATAACCCTGCCAACCTCAGGTCGAAAATATACCAGTTATCATGGATTCAAAATATATTCTGGGTTAGAGGAAATCACCCATTATAGGTATGGTACAAATGTACATGTTGCAGGTAAGGACTATGGGAAACATTTAATTTGTTTTGTATGGCCTATCTGTGAATTATGCAATTACATTTTACATGTCCCAGTTTTGGAGAGAGTGGACAATTGGGTCTGTCTGTCCATAGACTAGTGCAGACAGGAAGCACTCAAAATGTCACAGGCCTAAATTCCTTCCCAATGAGACGGAGAGGACAATCATGTAATGACAATAATGTACATGGTTGCTCAGCATACATACATACATGATACATGTACACGTATATTATCATGGCTTGCTTTTTCACAGGAAACTGATAGCGTCTGAGTGCTCCCCAAAATAATACATGACAATCCAATGTTTAGATTGCCATAAAATTTCAGCAATCTTTAAACAAGTGATAACTTTGGACTGACGTAGATTACTGTGAGAATCTGTTTGGATTGCAATCAAATTTGATGAAAGAGTGTTGAGGACTACATGTACATGTATTGTGGGTATTATTTTATGGTAGGCCTAATATAATTAGATCACTCCAAAACACAATTTAGAAGCCATACTATTTGTGGGGTACCTAGTTGTAACAGAGCACATCTAATGCTGCCATTTTTATAGTGCTGTCCGACTGAAAAATCATGCCTGAAAAATCATGCCGTAGGCAGACATGACGCCCCAATCAGTCACATTATACCGACACCAAGCGAACCTTGTTCTATGTTTTATCCTCTTCTTAGGCCAGATTTTTTTTTTCTCTTGGTTTACGGATCCGCCGACCCAAAAAAACGGGTTTTGTGAAAAAAAATATAATTTCCAAATGGTCTTTTTTTTTTCTCCGCCGACTCGATTTCGCAGTCAATAAAAAAAAAAAAAAATCCGGAAAACCCTGTTGCAAAATTCTGTGATGAACTGGAACAGCTCTCCGCGAGGGAAGACAACTCTTCCGCCACGTGGCGGCGCTATCCTAAATACTCCCCGCAAAGTGTTGTAATCGCCATTCTGTGCACAAATGTATAGCTTTCTGGGCATTGACCCAATGCTTGGAGAGTGCCTTATGGTGGGAGCTAATGGAATTTTCCTGCATTTGTCGATAGACAACGGGAGTGACACTTTTCATCGGTTTGTCAGAGCCAATTCAGATAAAACGATCTGAAATGTCATAGCCGAACACTGCGACAGTTTGATGGTAACGGAGATCAGGACGTCTCAAGCTGCCAATTTCGGAGACGGAAGCGCACATGACAATTGACATTCTTGCGAAGATTCTGCAGTCGTTTGGCACGCGATATGTGTTTGTGCGAGCCCACAAGGAGACTGAGAAACTATATATAATACCGGTACGTCCACGCACGGCAACACAAATATAAATGTCTTCGATATTCTTATGAGTACACAGAAGCGATACGATCGTCTCCCGAAGTCAAGATTTGTATAGATCAAAAACTTATCAAAGCGGGATGTTATCAAAACGGTCAAATATTCGAATAGTATATATTTTGCCTCAATTGAATTTTCAATGATAAACCGGTAGACTAAAAGTTTTCTACTCGAATTTTTCGAAACCTGTTCAATCATCACCAGTAATATGTGATATGAATTTCATTAGTCAAGACATTTTCAAAGTTGCATACAAATTTATACAAGGCTAGTTCAGTTTTATGATTTTTAACCTCAACCCTCGGGCATAGGGATATTGTCTTTGTTAAGTACGTCTGTCCACCTTTCTAATATTAACCTGTCCGGTCTGGCCTAGCCTATGACGGGTTTAACTAAACTGTTCTTGGTGTTATGTCACAATTTTTCAATGCAGGGATATTGTCATGGTCATTTACGTCCGTCGACCTGTCTTGATGGTCTGTGCCTATGGCAGGTGTTAAAAAAAATCTATTGAATGGCGTCCAACCTTTCAACACTTCTTTATCACATGGATACTGTCATCACCATTGTAACGTTCACGAATAAAATAACAGAAAGATTCTGTTCAACAATTCACTTTCCATCTCGTTTTCTTGTTTTATGGGTTAACAATGCAAGCTTTTATCACTGATCAGCCATTCAGCAGGCAGCTGTCTTGCATACTAGATACCGGCCATGATTTTACTTCAACATTTAAAAATCTATTTTTGTTGTGCTCATTTTTTTTTATGGAGATTTTTTTTTTTTTTTTTTTCCGACCGACCGACCCGAATTTTTAGGCTATTCAATCCGTAAACCAAGAAATAAAAAAAAAGTGGCCTTAATGCTAAGCTACTAGTACTACCAAATAGTTAATACCTACATGTATATTGAGCTCAGATTATTAAAAAACAGGCCTGTGTTGTGATATTTTCTCCGGAAACCTGTTGCAGGTTACCAGAATTACGAAATTGGTACATCAGACTCAGGGTTTCATGTAGGGGTAATCATTGTGGTTCACACCACAAAAAAATCATAAGCACCCAAAAAAAAAAAAAAATCACAAAAGAAATATATATATTTTTTTTTATTAAGTTGCATTCAAAAAGACGAAAGTCAGCCTTTATCTTGTATGCAAGATGGTCAACGTTTCGCCTTTAGCTCAAAAAGAAACCTTGATGTTGTGAAGATGACTCAACACAAGCAATGCTCCAACCTGGATTTATCTGTTTTAAATTTTTGCCCCCGAGAAGTTTTCTTGTGTTTCCTACACTCAGATAATGTTGAATGACTATTTGCACTCCATCAAAACTTCACACCACAAGTAACTCAGAACTTTGCTTATTTCTGGAAACTCTTTGGACATGGTTTATGTGAAATTTCACGGGTGATAAATACTACGTGTACAGAAATAAGCCACACTGCACATCACTTGGATGAGTTTGGCACCAATACTAACATATATTAGTTTACATGTAGGTTGATGAGTATAAACACCAGGATAAATACTGTCAGATTTTGACATTTATGTGTTAGCTAAAAATACTGAAGATAGATCATATCTGGTGCATGATACTGGCTAACATAGATTTATATAGGGCTGAGGGCCATGAGGAAGGTTCTGAGACCAGCGATCCAGGGTACGATAACTTGAATACTCATACAGACAACTGACGGAACCAGGCGTAAAAAAAGAAATTGCATGAACTGTGTCATTCTGAAATTGAGATTTACCATTAAAAAATTAATGTAAGCAATTTAAATTTTATTGGAAATAAAAATTTCCCTACAACATATAGTACAAATAGTACTTACTCCTACGCCCACCGACTTCCAGAGGGTATAACATGAGATCACGAGAATTGCTTCCATTGTTAGGGGTATGGTAATACATCTAATAATTTACCCTCTCCCCCCCCCCAAATAATAATTCAATCACCCCTCAATCAAATCAATGGTGTTACATGTAATAAATTATTCACCCTCTAAAATCAATGAAATAACACAGGGGTCAAAATGTTCGGTCGTTCACTCGTTTTTACGACCAGAAAAATCTGCTGACGAGTAAAATTGAAGCCCAGGTCGTCCTCCTGACGATCACAAAAAATTGGCTTCCGTAGAAACAAACTGTCAATATCATGGATTTGGCAGAATTGTTAAAAATGTTTGTTCATCTTTCCCGCTGACAGCCCAACTTCGCTGCCGGTCGGCCATGTTTGCTACTTGTGTGGATGCTGGTGTGGGTTACACACCACCAAATGGATGATTTCTTGTACCGAGGATTATCCCGGAGAGTAAAAAATCGGCTTTTGTGATTGGTCCATATTCCTCCCGGAAGTGGAATGGTTAGTTTCAGATGTTTACATTTCTTTATACAATATGTGGTCTTCAGAATTATATAAGTTTTCTGATCACATAGTAGATAAAAAATATATTTTTATTAAATCTTTCTGACACACCCCCAATGGTTGCCATAGTGAGTCTGATGCTATGACCTCATTCGCAAGAGACGTTTGTAGCCAAGAAAAATGGTACATCATAACATACCCTCAATTTCTGATATTTTTGAAGGCAAAAGGTCAATCTATCTGATGATACATGTTATTAGTGGCCGCGAAATATTGGGAATACCTTTTTGCTTGGATGTGCCATGCCAATTTACTACATAAATAGTAAGCCGATCATTTAGTGGTGTGCAACCTGTGAAATGGTCCTACGCGGATCTTTCCTAACTTCAGGCTATTCCAGCATTAGTTCCCTAGGAACAATTCCACTCATGCACTTTCTCTTACAACATCAACAACAACACGAACTTTCCGTGGCTGACAGCACATGTTTTTTTACATCATGAATTGTCTAGTTGGAGTGATGCACAAAACGACCAGTACTTCAATGAAAGTTTATCACTTTCAAGATTCATGAAGACAAAACAGATCTTCATTCCTGGTTACATTTTGATAATGAAAGTAACAAAACGTCCTGTGAGATTTGTCTTGAAATTGACAATTCTATGTGCACCTATTACATTTTGATACACCACCATAACCCCAAGAGAAAATGATCTTGTATTATAATATTATGCCGGCATGAGGATGTGCAAGATAATATTCTCAACTGTTTTTCTGTTTGTTTTTGTTTTGTTTTCCTTTCAACTTTACGACCTGAAAATGGCATTTGGCAGCAGTAAAAAAAAAAAAAAATGAAACACTCCATTAATATTACAGGTTGAAGGTAATGGATGACCTCAATCTCACTGGGATGACCTCAGTTTTTGACGAGGTCATCCACTGATTTGGAACATTTTGACCCCTGTAACAAAGAAATAATGTATTATATGCATGACTTTGTACTGTTTTTTCAACTTGGTTCTGACTTCAGGAAAAATGCATGATGTACCCGTATTTTCCCACTCTCACAGAAAGAAGGTACATGCCTTATTCAAGATGTGCTTTCTATCGGCACTTTACTTGTGCCATGTATAGATGTTGCACCCTAATTGTGCCCTATTTCTCCATGCCATCCAGCTAGCTGAATCCTAAATACACCCTTCAAAAATTGCGCCCTAACAGAGTGCATGCATTAACTGCCCCTCAGAAATAAATCTACTTGCTGACTGCACCCTATGATGTTTATGCGCCTTATTTACTTATAATGATTGGTTTATGACTGCACCCTCCAAGCACCTTGTGGACATTTCTCCAGAATCCAGACTGCGCCATAATTGCGCCCTCTGAACAGAGCCATCATGTCAATATCTTTGGATAGTAAAATAAACTTTGACTTGTACATTACGTACGAGTGCAATTTGTTCTTGTCCCGAATCATTGTCATATCAAGTCACTTTTGAAATTGTTCAATGTTGGAATTGTTTTCGGAATACAAGCTTACATGAATGGAAAAGCAGGTTTATTGAATTTGACAGATTTTTCCCCCCATGTCCACAATTGTGATGAAGCCAAATACAGCAAGGTCGAAACCAATAACTTGATCTAAAGTGGAACCGAAAAGAGGATCATGGAACAATTTCCTTCTGGCTTTGAACCCATTAGCACATCATTGATCAAGCATAGGAACATTCTAGAACATTCGACAACATCCATGTGCATGTGTATGAAGACTCCGCTCTCGCAGTCTCAGGCCCAGGTCTATCATGCCAGTAATAGACTGGGAGATTATACGAGAATTTCAACTCTTTGCTTTTCCTTTAATTCAACGGCTCCCACCGGGTGGGCATGATATCGCTATATATTTCTTTGCTATTTTTTTCTATTGTTCACCTAAAATCCGAAAATCAATAATCTATCAGGTTTCTCTGAACTACTTGTAATAATTGGTAATTGAAATGGGTTAAAGTTTGCCCAATATAGATCTAATTCAGAGGAGTAGTGTTCTGATGCACTTGTTGTAAAGCTTCAATTTTATCCGCCTCTTTGTGGCAGGCGTAGGCGACTGTTTATGTCATGTAACCAACTCTGATAACCTGTGAAATTCAAAACTACTGCAGAAAATACACAAGCGTGCCATATAAAGACTGTAAATTTTAGTCATCTCTCTACAATAGCAAATGATTGGCCACGATGGGGTTTGAGACATAATGGCATGTAATGGCTAGAGCCAGAGAGAATACGAAAGGGGAAAGCTATTGCACTCAAGCTATTGCACTCGTGAAGATGGGCTCTCACTACGTAATTTATTACATGCATACATGTACATGAACATCCGTCTCCAACTTGGGAGAGCATTTTTTTTTTTTTTTCCAAAGCAAACATATGCATAATTTTGAAGACCTGTTCAAATAACAGATTTGCTGCAAGAAAAACCATGCCAATCTGGACGAATATAATGAACCATGACTACTCAATGACCATATAATGATTCTGGCAATAGGTCAATAATATTTGAAGGGTAATTTAGTGCACGGTCAACCCAACTGACCACAGGAAGTTGACAAATGTGTTTTGGGATGTCAGATAGTAATTGACATGAAGCCAGAACTGCCAACTCCAGGAATCTGATGGCTTTAAAGTTTGATCTATTATTTTAAATAATTTTGATCAGATGTGCTGAGACTGATGGGCTGAAAATGGGGTCATCACGACACCCATATGGATGCCAAAATAACATGGGGATATCTCAACAGGATTTTAAGATTAGATTTGAAACCAAGGTGTCTCAATTGCATTTTTCTTACAAAAAATTGTCTCCAATCTATCTCTTCTATTTTAAATTCCCAGATTTTGGAGCATCTCATTTCAAAACACATGTATGACATTATTGTGTCAACAGCTTAAGAAAAATTTAGTGGTTTAAACATTCCTACATTTCCATAGTGGCTGTACAGGCTGTTACATTCACGTAACCCAAAAAGAGGTTACGGGCAATCGACTTGCGTAACCTTTAGTTCGGTTACGCGACTGGTGATCACGTAACCAAAGGTTACGTAAATGGGTTACGCCAAGAATATTGAATATCAAGTTAGATTACACATTTTGAGCAAATGATTTAAGTAAGATATGTACCCTTCGGCGTTACATTCAACCGAGAAATCGTTGTTGAATTGCCATCTATTAAACGTTTTCATGTGGACAGTGCCCGTTGACGAAGCCATTTTTCAAACGGTACACATATCCACGCATCCTGCTTTAGCCTGCGTATAGACTGGAACTAAAAATCTGCCATCAATGTTGTCAGCCATCAATGTTGTCAGTACAGCCTCTACGAGGAGTTCAGGGCGGAGGGCCCTGAACATGCGTTTTCAATTTTATTTGCTAAGACGATCACAGCTATAACGAATATACGAACATCTCTTATCATAAATAATGCGCAACGAATGTCCATTGCATATAACAAAACAATATGCCATGTATTAAAATACATATTTAGCTCACGGAAACATTCCAAGTACTTTTCATCCTTGGTTACGCACACACCGCTCTCGACATACATAGTTGAACTCCACCTGTCAACTCACCTCACACCTACAAGATGGCGGCCGTATAATACAATCTCGACGTTGATCGCCAACCAGTAAACAATTTTTGATACTAAAAGACGATGACTAAATGGAGAAGACAAATACATAAATATATCCCATGCCTTAAGACTGTAAAAACCAGGAACGTTCTATGACCATTTGGCAATTATTCGTGTGTAATTTTTTTCTTCACACGTAACCCATTTTTCGTTCTCGTGATTTTTTTTCCCGCGTAACCGTCACGCGAACGAAACGATCGTTCGCATCAAATGTCAAGGCCTGCTGTACCAGTTTTGATTGTATTGGGCCAACCAAGGATACAACTCAACCTGTAGTCTAAGCCGTACATGTAAATACATAAAAATAACATTATATTTCTGACTGTTTACACCTGCTATCAGTTACTACATGTATCTGTAAGTTAGAGAGAAAAATCTCTATATGAGTGGTGTTTGGAGTATCACCAGATGTCAGATTGCCTGTGTAACTTTATGAAGCCCAGCCATGACAACATAATCATCCTTCATTCTCAGACAACGGGGATGCCATGATGCCCTCCAGATGTCAACATCTACCAGGTTAAAGGTGCATGGTATCTGAAACACTACAGGTATATGTATAACAAGTGTAGGCCTACACTGCATGTTTCAAAGAAGCAGGGAAAGCTTGACATGCAACCTCTACCCCCCCCCCCCCCTGCCCACAAATAAAATAAAATTGGACACTGAATAATGGAAGAAATGGGACGACAGATAGTGCCAGAATCCCACTCTACCACGTTGGACACACCGGTTCTCGTCAGATCACCGAAGCTTGGTCAATACTTGGATGGGTGACCGGGTGCTGTACTGGCTTGGCTGATCTGTGTCCAGGAGAATAGGAACTGCGAGCACTCTTGTGTTCTGGACATGTAGCATTGTAGGCACTGTCGAGATATGACTGAAAAAATGTTGAAAATGTTGTTTGATCATAAGATCATGTATTGGAAATGCCTTCCAATAATTCAATCTAACTATTAAAATTTAATCACCCCTAATTTTGAGTGAGTGAGTGAGTGAGTGAATATGATTTAACGTCGCTTTCAACTACATTTCAGTCATATCACGATGTTGGGTCCTATTCCTTTTCACACCCAGGAACCACACGGGTGGGGTCCTATTCCTTTTCACACCCGGGAACTCCATGGGTGCCTCAGTCACCTCTTACGACAAGCTGTCTGAGGAGCTGAGGCCTATTTTTACCATGACCTGCGGTGTGCACGATGACATCCCAGGTCAATCCCCGGAAGCCCCACTGGGCCCCCTAATTTTGAGACAACCTTTAATCAGTGGTTCTAATAAATTTGATCGCCCTTTAAACTCATTGAAATAATAAAGAAATAAGCTTACTGGATCATATACATGATTTTGAACCATTTTTGTCAACTTCCTGTTCTAATAAACTCGATCACCCCCAGATTTTAATGTAGGAAATTTCACTTCCTGTGATTGAATTATTAGAGGGAATACTGTACCTAATTATTCCAATCTCAACCTCTCTTCAATACTGATCAAAAATATACCCACGACGATTACAAACTACAACAGAAGAAATCCTCAGGCATATTACTCTGCAATGAAAAGCGTAACCCAGTTATCCCTTCAGTCCGAACAGATCTATGGAAATCCAACACAAAACTTGGAATTTTTTTAACCAAACTGTCTTGGCAGTTGACAAATTCTAAGAATTCACTATCAGAATGCCTCACAGGGCTGTGTACTGGTAACCATATTGAAGACATTGACTGATAACATTAAAGACAGATCAAGTTTCTCGGATCTCATTGAGGTTTCCAAGGATCAGCTTGAAGCAATTTCGCTTCCATTATTTGACTAAGGAACTCGAGAATACCAAGGAGAATGAACTCACAGAATTTATGCGGCCAGGAAGGGACATGTTGTTGATGACATTTGATATGTCTTTGTCTTGAAGTTCTACAAATGAACACAGGAAACAAGAGTCTTTCAAAGCTTGCATTTCAAAGCTTGTTTTCAGATGACAATATACACTTCCTGGAAGTAAAAGCAAACTAAACTGTCGTTTTTCAAATTACAGAATTTTCAGTCAGGGATTTTTTTGCAGTTTTTGTTCTCCTTGTGTAGAATATAAATCTACACGTAAATATGTGCACTGTATATAACTCATTGAGATATCTAGATCATGTTTTGAAAAATGTTAAGTGTCTTCACTCTGGACAATCAAACTGCCATTCTCTGGAGGTGTCACTCTAAATTTCTATCTCCGGAGATAAGCATGGCATTTTGATGAAGGATTTTTATCTGTGTAGAAAACGCGACACCTTGAACGTTTTAAGATGAACGTTTGGTCTTTATGTACTATAAAATGTTTCTGGTTCGAAGTGTCGCAGTATGTGTACAGAAAAGACTACTGTTTAATTCTTGGCTCAGAATAGTCTCCTTAACAAGATATTTACCTTTTTATTGATTTTGGTTTCCTACTCAAGAGAATCCAACAATGTCAAGCCAAATTGGAAACGTTAAGTTCTAAATTAATACTGTAATTAACAAGGTCCTGTATTAATGGTAGACAGGGAGTACAGTGTAATTATGCTGACCTCATTAGCCAGGGTCGCAATTAGTCCTCAGACATGACAGAATGTTGTTAATTGGTCGTCCAGTGATCTTGCTAATTGGATGGCTGTTGATGCAGGAGAGGAGATTTTGTAACTACCCTCCCTTTAGTACTATGGCATTGGATTATATGATCTCGGGAATAGGCAAGATGACAGGAAATATTGGGGAATTTCATTGAGGAAAATAAAGAGAAATAGTGGGTGAAATAATTGGAGAATATATATGAATATATACATGTAGATGATTAAGAGAAATAGCATCTGCACAAATCCAGGTAATCGCAGAGGGTTCACCTGGACCTTTTTGGTGATTCGGATGAGTTCTTGAGTCGTTGTGTCTATTACAAAATCTCGTACATTTCATCCCCCACAGTTGTTTTGAATATCTGAAGCCTGCAGTTTTCGCTTTGACACGCGATGTCGATTTCAGCCTAACTTCAAAGGTAGTCTGACCAGCGATGAAATTCAAACCAGTCAAAACTCAAACCTCGCTGCGGATTGGCCTGATGAGCTGCTTCAGCATGCTTACTGATATAACTCATTAACGGTAAAGATAGACAATAAGTGCGACACACACTTATTTTTTCAAATTTGTAGAAAACATGTGCCCTGTTGACACAAGGCCGGACAGAAAATGGCTGCCCACAACCTGTTACATTTAACAATGACAGTGGTTCCCTCTATATGACATTTCTTGTTCTAAATTTCTCCCAAAAAAATTTCTGGTAACGGTAAAAACAGTTGAATAAATCCGATCTTTTGTAATATTTTTCACATATCAAGATATGTGAAATGAACAGAACTTTATATTCTCATATGTTTTCATACATGTAGTAGTATCCAACAGAAAAGTTATTTTTATTAAATACTGTGTTGTTTAAAAATTATTAACTTTCAAACTACATTTACAACGGTAACGACAAATTAATTTTCAGATTTGAAAACTTAATCTTTCAAAGCAGTTATCTTTGCCAAAATAGACATTTTACAATAGAGAATACGAAGCTGCGCATCTGAAAACCCCTCGGCTCTGGGCGCCAGCCATTCATAATGTATTCAATTTGAAGCAAGACTTCAGGAACACCAAGCAGTCAAGTGACAAATATACAGATTATGGAAAAATTTGCCATTAGAAATGGCCTCTAAGGTTTATGTCCAATCAGAGAAGTCGGTATTCATTACATAAGTCTGTTGATGCATCGATGATGTATACCAAATTTTGTCATAGAGCATTTGAAAATTATCAGAGATAGAGATCATTAATGATTTCGCATAAATTAAAGATGGCCGCCCATCCTTCCCACCACTCAGAGAAACTGATGTGGTTATTCATTGCAAGTGTCTTGATACATGGATGCTGTATACCAAGTTTCATATAGAACACTGAAATGGTATCAAAGATATACATCATCAAAGATTTTGCATAAATTAAAGATGGCCACCAAGGTTTCCGCCCAATCAGAAACACCAGAACTGCCATTTATCGTAAGTCTATTGATGCATCGATGATATATGCCAAATTTTACATCGAGCACTCGAACGGTATCAGAGATAGAGATCATTAATGATTTCGCATAAATTAAAGATGGCCGCCCATCCTTCCTGCCACTCAGAGGAACTGATGTGGTTATACATTGCAGGTCTCTTGATACATCGATGCTGTATACCAAGTTTCGTATAGAACACTTGAATGGTATCAAAGATATATATCATTAAAGATTTTGCATAAATTAAAGATGGCCGCCAAGGTTTCCACCGAATCAGGGAAACTGGTTTGGTCATTCCTTTGAAGTTTCTTGATGCATCGATGATCTATACCAAGTTCACACACGGAACAGTGAAATGGTACCTAAGATACACAAGATTAATGATTTTGCATAAATTAAATATGGCCGCCAAAGTTTCCAACCAATCAGGTCCAGATTCAATAGGGTTCTGGGTCATGAGCATATGGATGTGCAGTGCAAGTTTGGTGTGCCTAGGGTAAGACGTTCTAAAGATATCTTGGTAACGAGAAAGCTGTGATGGTTTCGCATAAATTAAAGATGGCCGCCAAAGTTTCCAACCAATCAGGTCCAGATTCAATAGGGTTCTGCGTCACGCGCATACGGATGTGCACTGCAAGTTTGGTGTGCCTAGGGTAAGTCGTTCTGAAGATATCTTGGTAACGAGAAAGGTGTGACGGACGGACGGACGGACAGACGGACAGACGTACATGACGACGACAATACCCTTCGGCCAAATTTTGGCCGAGGGGTAAAAAGTATAAAATGTTTAATCATGTGGCATTTCCAGCAAATCTCTGGCTGTAAAATGTAAAATGAACAAAATGTAAAAAATAATTGTCTTTACCATTATTTGTACATTTTCATGAAAATGGCCCATATGCAGAACTGCTATGGCTAACTAACCAAGCCAGACTGCATCGATCGTAACATATCGATTGATACACTGGCTCGCGAGGATGAAGAAATAGAGGAAAGACTGGGGGACCTGGCCAAGGTTAGATGATATGGATACAGATGTAAAGAAGATATAAGGCCTCTGTTAATTAATTGGCGGCTTCTCATGACCCGCTCGCATTAGGAAAATCGGCCCGCACTATGAAAATTATGGACAATAATTGCGCATTGTTTGTCATTATTTACTCCGTCTATGAAAAAAAATCCGTTACGAAATTGTCTCCCTTGCCGAGAGAAAAACCAGATGCAGTTGCAAAGTTAACTCTGGAGTGTGGGTTTCCTCTCCGCCGCAGATAATCTTTGCCGATGTTATATGCTATATACAGTACCTCTGCTCCAACCCTATTCGCATGTCCCGGAATGTTTAATACCATAAAGCCAGCCAACCTTTGTAGACGCATCGATCAGCTATAGCTCAGTAGCAGGTTCGTGGTTCCGGGTTGCTTCGACTAAACAGTGACCGCCATTTTGACAGAGGAATGTGAGCAGCACATGGCATGAGCGGCTGCATGAAATGTCATATTTCACGTCTATTCGTCGATTTAACGTTATCACAATAATGGTTATCTGTACATGCAGTATAATCGAAACGAAAAGATCGAAGATTCTGGTAACCCCTACAACAAAAAAGTTTCCCGAGAATGCGAGACTGGACGATGTTTGTAAAACTTATCTCGAAAGGTGTGAAAATGAAAGTACTACTATCTGTCCCAGATAATATATTCCGAGACGTTTTTCGGCGATATTTCGGAGACAATTAATAGTACAGCATCGGATCTTCACACAGTATATAAACTAAAAAATACTGATTTTTCCCCCATATTCCATTAAAATCTGTTGGGAATTGACGAAAATTACCAATACCTACCATGTTATTTTGAGGCTACGATGACGTTGATCTGCCAATGTTATAACATGCAGGCTGACGTCAAAAAATAACCTACAAATCTCCCATCTAATTCTTGTTTTCGCGATTTGTTGAGAACTACTGGAAGGATTTTCTTGATACATTGGAATAAAATTGGTACTTTTTAGTTTATCTCCTGTGTGGAGTTTCAATATCCTCCGAAATATGGCCTTAATTTTGGGTTTCGAATGAGAATAAAATAATTGATCTTTGAGTTGAAATGGTTTTGTTCTTAATAATCAATAATTAATAATTAACGCAAGTAGCATCTAGTTTTTTGATCCACTAGGTCATGAGAAGCAGACTATTAATTATCATTGGCCTAATGGGGAACAGATATTCAATATTCATTACCAGTGGCTATGTGTCATTGGGACTAGAGAGCATGTGTAGGGCGGTGTGGGGGAACGGATTGCTCTGCATACTCTGTATGACCAGTGCCCACTGTAGTACGATGGAGTGCCCATACTAGATATTACATTCAATCGCTCCTCGTGCCCATAGACAGCTTTGAAGCTTCCAATTTTCAAGGCTTTTCAAGGTACATGTAATATTTTCTGTTTTCAAGGCAAATAACTTCCAGTGTCATATATTGAAGCTATGCAAATAAATAATCTTAATTTATAAATGTCCTGTTGACAAATATATTTGCCATACACTGTCTTTCGAATAGACTGGGAAATTCTTTCTGGATATCAAAAAATATATTGTTATGATGGGGATAATTTTGCCATCTGATGGCCAAGGCCAGTACAACGTTGAGCTACAACTAGACAACTTAATTGACAACAAAGGACAGAAATTTCCGTTTTCTAGGTATACCATAATTTTCTAATTCTAATACGGAACCTGCACACTGTTTCCAATTGATACATGTAGACTGAACAATATGTTACTATGACAGAAAGGTTACTATGGGTTCAAATAATACATGGAACCAAAAATCTGGTTCCGACCAAGTGCTGCTGAAATTTTCTGGCCTGTGATCATGCAGTCACTCGATCAATTTGAACAACCAAAATACTTTTGTGTGAGAACATGCCGTTCCCCTGATAAAATTCAAGTCTTTACCTTGCATGTGAGAAACAGATTCTTCAATAATGGCACTGTATGCTGTGGTCCGAGAAATTATGCATTTTTTGCAAAAGAAATTTTTCCAACAGCATTTCGTGGAATAAAGAGCAAGGTGCTTGTAGCAATCATATTTCAATTCCCCCAAGTCTGAATTTCTTGTTGTTGGACGATGCTGGACAAGGTGTCTCATTCGAAACAGATTCTAAATATATGTTTCATAAAAGCTTCCAACTTTCAATGCCTTCTTAAGGTATTTTCAAGGTAATAATTCCTGTTTCCAAGGCATACTTTCAGTGTCATTGAAGATATATACAGATAAATTGTCTAAATTTTTTTATTTGCACACGAGTATGAATGTCATGTCGACAAACATATTGTTCACACACTGTCTTTTGAATAGATTTGGAAATTCAAAATTGCAACAAAGTCTTTCTCAGTTTATAAAATGTACAAACATGAAAATGATATAAATGTACTGTTTTAGACTTATATGTGAGTTCGTTGATTATACAAATAGACAAACTTCTGAGATATACATGTACTTCACGCAGCCCACACAATTCGGAAAACTCACCTCGGCAAAAATAATGTCATATTAAAATAATTCCTATTTAATGCCATGTTAAACATTGCTGAGGTGAACTGCTTATGCCACAGAATTTACCTATTGTGTGGGCTGTTCACGTAAATATATTTTAAGCACAAACTTTCGATTATCATGCTGGATCCTTTATCTTATGTTATCAACTGCTGTGATCATTTGTTAAATTGATCGAGCCTCTATGTATGGCATAGAGTAGGCTGTTTTGTATGCAATATTGCATAATCCATTCTCCATGACATAACGTTACAATCACCTGTTCGATGTTATATTATGCATCACCGTTCTTCAATGACTCTAGCCTCCATGGCAATTTGCAAACAATTAGAACCACTATTGTGTATATCTCTGTATATCATTTGGTCATCCATGGAAACGGATAAACATTTGGACAATCTGTATATTTACTGGCAATTTTCATGAAATTCAACATAGCACTTGATAAAGGCTCTGGCATGAGAGTCAAATACTTGCACTTTAAAGGTGAAATGCAAAGGTTTTCATATTTTCATTTTTATGTTCTTTGTGGGTTATCTCTTTTGGTTTTGTCTGAAATATTTTGTCTCCTAGTAGCTTTACAAATGTGCTTCAAAGTTGTTAATATTTTTATTTCAAGCTCAGCCGATTTCAGAAATAAAATCAGCATCGCTTATTTGCCCTTGTTTGACGCTGGTTTGTGACGTCCCATCATACCACCTGGCCGGACATCAATACTTGTAACGCTCAGTCTTCCGGAGGCTGGTCTGACGTTACGTCACTATCAAGAAAAGATAAGCGATGCCGGTTTCCAAATCGGAATTAAGCTGGGCTTGGGATACCAACTTTTTAAAAGCTTCCAGCAGACAATCTACTCCAAATTATAAAATCAAGCAAAGTGGACAGACTGATATTTTGATTATTATTCAACTTATATATAAAATATAAAAAGAATCTAAAAATCTTTGCATTTCACCTTTAAATAAATTTATGTGGAGTACAGCTCAGAAATTGTCCATTTCTATAAACATGAAGATGTTTAAACTTGGTGTGAAGAGCAATGGTCCAGCATGCCTTGTATTCGTGTATTATTACAGGGATTCATAGAAGTCGCCTTTTAGGGCCGGTTATCGGTCCTAAAAAAAATTGAGAAACTCAATTTGTGTGGGAAAAAACTGAATTTGTGACCAATTGTGACCAATAATTTAGAGAAACTGAATTTCAACCGAGACGAAAAACTCAATTTGAGCTAATTAAAACCGAATATGAATTGCGTAACTCACTGTTCAATATTTATTTACACGTGTTGGCGGAGAAAACCGCAGCTCGACACGGCGCTAAACAACCCGCCATTTTATGGAATTCGCATGACTGTAATATCTAGCTCGGGTGCCCTTCGAAATTGCTTAGTCGCGAGGTTACGAAGGGTTCCCGAAAGACTTCAGGGGTTTTTCTAGACACTTTTTTCATCGTGGTAACCACGATGAAAAACAATTACAAATTGAGTTTTTGCAAAATTTTGTAAATTGAGTTTTATTGCCGAAAATTGAGTTTTCTAAAATTTTGAGAATTTACGCGCCGAAGGCGCGCGAAAAATTGAGTTTCTACGAAATAAATTGAGTTTCTGAGAAATCTAAACTGAGTTTCGTCGTCTGTTATCCCGTCCCCCTCCCCCAAAACCCCCGCGAGAAAGAAAAAAAAAACGTGTGACCAGCCACGCCACTCGAGTCGAGATAAGCACACAGGATTTGTAACTGATGTGCAGACAGATAACTTGTGTACCTTTATTATTCAATCGTATAGCTCCGATAAGGACGTCTGGTCTTGAACTGTTCTCATTTCAGTCGTATAAGTCCGATAAAGACATTGTCCCGAACGTTTCTCATTTCAAAGCGACGATCGAACTAGTCCGCCATTTTGATATTTCAAAGTTACGTCCCCTCTCTTTAGTCCACTCGGGAACCACTGCTGTCATACTGCTGTGGCTTATGAGTCTGGTCTCCGAGACACGCTGTCCGTCAATCTCCGGGTTTTTTCGGTTAAGTTCGGAACCAAGACAACGGGCAAGCATTTTCTCTCTCAGTCAACATTTCACTTGGATGCGTGTGACGTTGAAAGACGTTTCCCCAGAAACAAGAAACGAACAAAACAGACATTCCCCAAAATACAGCTGATGTACCATTTGGGAATAAATACACAAAGTGAGCAATGCAGATTGGTGTAAAAACAAAAGATCCACACTCTCTCCTGCGCAACTGGGGATCTACATGCGGGGGCATATGCTATAACATACAAAATATACGTTTTTATGAATAATTTTGTTTCTGCCCAATGGAAATTTCTGAAACCCTAGTATGTTTTGTAAACAAGTCCCACACCACATACTACAAAATAGGGTGCATATTGAGTTTAATTTGCAATTTTTGGCCATTTATCTGCGTTTACCAAGCAGCATTGGATTTTTTTCGTGAAATCCACAAAACTTCACAACCACCATTGTTTTATTTTTTACGTCTCTTATTAACATTTTTATTGCCATTTATTTCTTCATTTCTTTCCTGTCACTTACAAATACCCAGACACTTACAATACTCAACCACCAACTTTGTCAAGGATTGGTTAACTCATGGAAATGGACAAGGGACAATTTTTATTTCTTGACTATAAGTATAGATTTTTTAAACTAAAGTAAGCTATTTGCAGGCAAAATATTTTCACTTTTGGCCTATCACAATCCAGAGCTAAAGTACTCTCCCCCACCCCCAAAATAATCGACCAAATAGAACTTCCCGAGATAACTTGGATTTTAAAACTCTCTTGTTTTATTCGCGCTCATTTTTTAATTAAATGAAGCTATCTCTGAGGGAAGTATTTCTACTTAACATCTTTAGCCAAAATATAATCGGCCAATCACAGTTGGATAGCAAACAAACTTGTATGCAGCTATGTATGACACGCAACTTTGCTTGATGAGCTTCATAACATTACTGACATGTTCATTCACGATGAAAAATTGTCGCGAATTTATTTATTGTAAGTGTCCTACTAAAAAGATAAAAAAATTGAGTTTCCAGACTGCATGCGATGAAAAACCCGAAAAAATTGAGTTTTGTTGTTTATTTTGCGCGCCGTAGGCGCGCTGAAAAATTGAGTTTTTCATCTTTTTGAAATTGAGTTATATAAAGGAAAAGTGTCTAAAATAACCCCTGGACTTTTTCGCGAGACTTACGAGAAAAGAAATCAATACCAGTTGGCGAGATACAGTCGATGCTTTCATCATCAAGAAATTCTACGTTTTGAATGACGGGCGATGTATCAGTCGATACGAGGGACTTAAAACTGACTGCTTGAAGTTTATTACTGACAACTCAAAACTTAACTGGAAGTGAATGGTCTGGATTGAGAATTTGTTTGAAAATGAAAGTTCACACGCATCAACAACAACAACAACAACACGTGTAGACAACACTGCAGCGCATTGTCATTTGACGATCTAAATATTTCATTTTCATTTTTTATGAGTTGATTCCTTTATTGAATAAATTGTTCTGCCTCGATAGTTTAGAATTTTTCTTGATTTTTTCAGATCTTTGAATAAAGTTGTAATTTTTTTAACAGGTTAGGGCTATTGTAGGCTGATCTAACTAAAATTCTCTCAGACAACTCTCGCTAAACAAGAGCAGAGAGCAATTGGTTGGAAACGGCTGTTAGTAACAAGCTAATCAACATCTTTAGTTGTTATCCATAAATTCGTTTAGTTACAGAGAACAATAGATGAGGTGTTCCATCAGCTGTCATTGTCAATGACCCACCTGACTGGGGTACGGATTCCTATGGTATAACATTGTCTGGCACTGGTTTTTGTCCATAAATTGATTTATTTACGGCACTTTATCTGTATATCGTAATATTAAAAATTTGAGTAGGTCTAGAAAACTTGATTTCAAAGTTATTTTTCACAACTTCTGACTATTGTCAATTGCCCTGTTGATCAGTCCATGGCCTCCACCCAACAGCATTCCATACCAACATAAAAAGCCAACAGGACACATTGATCAGGTGAACAAAATTGTATGAAATCACAATCATGATTAAATTATACATGTATGTGGTATATAATGCAACTGGTCCTAAAAATATTATTAAACTCAATTTGCACCCCTAAAAGCACGCTAAATACTCAATTTGCTGGGTGAAAAACTCAATTTGACCATTAATGGTCCTAAACAAAATGACTTCTATGAATCCCTGTATTAGAATCTGAAAATTCTCTTCAAACGCCGAATAGGCGCAAACAGGGCAACATGATCAGTGTGATGGGAACGGAACATTTAAAGAGATGCATTCAACGCGTTCTGTTCAATGATCACAAGCGGACTACTTAAGCTAAATCTGTTCAGCATGTGGCTACAATGGGGATTGATTTGCCTCCTACTTGGACCTTAAGTCTTTTGATCTCGACCACGGCGGGTCAATAAACTCGACATTTTTTCGACCGTTTCTTGAAGACCCCTCGAAGACAAGATTGCCAGCCTTGGTCAAGAAGGGGAACCCCAAATTGATTGATGGCCCTCGCCCGGAGTTCCATACAGATTCATGAGCGCCAAAGCCGGTTTTGCTCGGAAGGTTTCCACCGCAGAGACAATTCTCCCCGACAGTCCCTGATTTTAGTATGGCCAGTTTTATTGACATTCCGGAAGAGCCGCCATCACGAGCGCTCGATCTTGATTTGATATTCATCCAAATGACTGTTGACTTTTACCGCAGTCCACTACAGCTAAGTGACCAGACCGATTCGAAGCGGCAGAAGAGGGAGAAGTATGTGAAAGGTTCATCAAAAAGGCTGATTGGTGTCCCAAATCAAATCAAGCTCCCTCATTGGCTAGCTATCATTCACTGCTGATCATTTATATTGTCCGCTAACAATATCGAGGTGGCTCGTCCACGTAGTTCGTCAACTGGATTAAGAAGTCATCAACTAACGGAGTGGATACAACGCCATGCAAACATCACGGACGAGATGGGACTCTACTCCGCTACAATTGAAGGGCAAAGATCACCACTCATAAAGGCACGAAGCGAAACATTCCATCCGAGATGAGCAGAATGGCAGAAACTCTATTCTCCAAACATAACCAACCATGCCCAAGAAACAAATGAATGTAAGATTTCAATCAAATCGAGGACTTGACCACGGAATAACCAGGATATACAGTCTCCCTGTCCAATAATCACATTTTGCCAGGTTTGGGCGGTGTACTAAACTTGTTTTCCCTATCTTTTCCAGGTTGAACTTTCCCTTAGTTTGGGATGGGTCTCTATGCGTAGAGTCAACACATAATAAACATGGATGCAAAAGAAGAATAATTGTGTCTGAAATATTATTGCAATAAAGTTATTATTGTACTGCATTTATCAACGATAACAAAGTTATGTACAATAATACACCATTGGTCAGATAGCTGATGTACACGAAAGCATTATGCTTAAAGTGTAACTGTGGCACTTGTGTAAGTTTATGCCATATTCAAGATAACGATGTGAATAACAAAACGTAGTGAAATTTTCCCCAAACATTTCACTCGTATTCTATCTCGGTGGATTCAAAGGCAGATTTCTACAGTGAGAGAGAAATTTGCGCTCCCTCTTTTGATGTCAGAGATGCCGTTAACGGCGTCATACTTCGAGCGTCCTGCACTGTCTGCGGGACGTCGTGGCAATGCAGAGAATGGAACAGTTTTGAAACAATGTCCTTTGTGATGTGGTTTATCATTCGATAATAACATCACAAGTTCCGACATGCTGGTGGCACTGTGCAATATAATTACATTAATAACACTGAAACTGTTCAGAATTAAAGTTGTAAAACAAGAAAAAAGGTATAAATTCTATAATTTGGAAGATTATCTTCCAAGGATATGATGTAAACTTGCAAAAGTACCACAGTTACACTTTAAGAGATATAATTAAACTTTATAATTATTGCTTATTGTTCAACAGCTAAACGTAACCATAGTAACACTGGACATTTCAATGTGGTCTTTTAAAGAGAGAAAAATATGCCACTTTTGCTAAAATCAATTCTGGGAAATTGGATATTTTCGAATATTTGTGGCGAAGGTAACCTTCGAGTGAAAGCCAAAATGGCTGACTATTTCTACTTCATCTTGGATTGTAGGTATATCAATCACCTTTAGCATTCCCTATAGTCATCCCCTCTTTAAAGAGAGTTAAAATCAAATATATTTTTAACCATCAAATTAGATTTGAGTAAAGCTACCGAAACGATCAATTGACAACATTGTATCATGATAGTAATGACAACATTGTATCATGATAGTAATGACAACATTGTATCATTATAGTAATGACAACATTGTATCATGATAGTAATGACAACATTGTATCATGATACTAATGACAACATTGTATCATGATACTAATGACAACATTGTATCATGATACTAATGACAACATTGTATCATGATACTAATGACAACATTGTATCATGATACTAATGACAACATTGTATCATGATACTAATGACAACATTGTATCATGATACTAATGACAACATTGTATCATGATACTAATGACAACATATCTAATGACAACATTGTATCATGATACTAATGACAACATTGTATCATGATACTAATGACAACATTGTATCATGATACTAATGACAACATTGTATCATGATACTAATGACAATATTATATCATGATACTAATGACAACATTGTATCATGATACTAATGAGAAGTGACCTTAGTGATACTAATAATTAGAGCATCATTACGCTGACAAGGTGACTTTCATCAGACGGCTGACAAATTTCAATCAAAAATTTGCATCCATCAATTTGTTTAAAAAAATTATGGGACAAGGGCATATTCTTTCATCAGACATTGTATTTTCTTTTCCGGACATGCTTGAAACCTTGCTGAATATTTGTCCTGGCCGAGAAGTCTGGATGTAGGCCGAAACTATCCCAGCGCCACCAATAAATCCTACATGTAGGGCCCCCTATACAAGGCAATGTGATCGATACACAATGTCAATAAACAAACACAATTTGTATACTATACAGATTGAAAACCAAACCTGATAATTTTTCGATTACTCAATGGTTGTCATATGTACCCTTCAGAATGTGATGTGTTTTTTTCGCCAGTGAAACGTGACTACAGCCAATGTATGGTTATGATATAAGATTTGCACATTATCTCCGAGGTTTGGAACGATTTATTCTCCACCATTGTCAAAATATTTATATTCTAAGCATGCTGCTGTTTTTGATTTGCATGTTAGCTGTAGTCATTATAGAGGAGGGACCAATGTTGACAAGGAAATCATTGAGAAACAAACAATTCTGCAAATGGCTATCAGTCGGCACAATTACATGTGAACATCGTAATGGTAGATCGGACAAAGCCGTCGACCAATCCAGTAACAATAAGTCAGCGAGCGAACCAAGCAGCGTAATTATGCAATTAGTTCCACAAGGGAGCTCAGAGGAATCCCGCAACTACATCGTTATCGGATCAATAGTAACTGCTTTGAGGAATTCCAATTGTTCGTGATCGAGTCATTCTCTTGTGTCGTTGATCCCCTCGCATGATACTGTGTATTATTCAACACGTATTGTAACATGCCACTTCCACGAGGGAGTTTGTGGATACATGTACATAAATATCTATGTCTGGAATCTCGGAGAATAAACGAGTTTTTAATTTGTTCTCGTCTGCTTCGAAGCCGCTTCGAACATGAATACTCCCATTCAGCACTAGAGCGGCATTTGGGACCAATTATTATTTCAACACCATGCAACATGTCAATGGTCGTTACATTGTATGGGAATTGTTGCTCTCAAGGTGTTCCGATCCAGACTGCTAGATTTACTTTTGCTGTCTGCACTCCGCCAAATTTGCTTGCACATATCATGAATTCCAATCACTTCAGCATAAAAATGCAAGAAACATATATATATATATCTCTACTCTCTCGACCCACTTTGTCATCTTACTGTTTTATCAGTTCTTCAAAAATTACTTGTAACAGAGCAGATCTAATGCTGCCATTTTATTGTGCTGTCCCACCGAAATATCATGCCGTAGGCAGACATGATACTCCACTCAGTCACATTATACTGACACCGAGCGAACCAGTCCTTGATCTATCTTCTTAATGCTGAGCATAAGCGAGGAAGCAACAAGTTCCATTTTTCAAGTCTTTGGTATGACCCGGCCTGGCATGCCTGGAACCGAATCCAGTACCTACCACTCGCGAGGTCGAAGCTCTAACCATTAGACCACCGCAATGCGGTCCATGTCAGCCCTCTAACAAAATGCGAGTAGAAATTACGTCGAACTTAAGAAATAACTGTGATCATTCGGCGAATTGAGATTGGCATCAAGCAGAGATTTATCAACAAAGCATCAGGGGAAGATAATCCTGTCAAGCGACAGAGGACGACTTGAACAAGCCAAATTCGTCAATGGCCTCAAACTGTATCTTCCAAAACCCAGAACTATCTGAAACAAAGCCTGAGTTTTTCTGGAGCAATGCTGTGGAACTCCCTTGACAATAACCTCAAAGAAGCCCCATCTCTCAATACCTTCAAGTCCAGACTTCTAAAATCCCTATGCCCTAGCACATAATATTATGTACTATTTTTTATGTCAAGACATTTACATGTAATATAATCTGCAGTGTTTCATGATTGTATATGTTGTACATTTTTTTGTGTTTTTTGTTTTTGTTTTTTTTTGGGGGCCTCCAGGAAGAACAGTTTTTGCAACTGACAGAGTTACCCTCATGAAATAAAGATATATATATAGTTCTGGCATGACTGCAGAGACACGAACAACTTGCAAGAACTAATCAGGTTCACAGGTTAACTGCCTGCAGGGCATGTCGCGATGAAAAATGTGCTCATTTCGCTGAACGAGATGCAGTAATAGGTTTTCCGCGTTGGTCAAATGAGCCATATATCAATGATCTTGCGATGCTTTAATGAGATCGCTGATGAACAGAAATGGTTGAAATCAGTGGAAGGAAACAAAATTAACTTGTGCATGAAGTTCAAGTTAGGTAGCCAAAAGCAGAAAAAGCTAAATAAGCAAATGGGGCATTTGCACCTTAATTCAAGTTAATCTCTCGACAATGTTGTCTGTCCTCGATGGCAGTGATGGTGCACTGTCACGTGCTGGCCGCATGAGCTCTGGTTCTTTAATTGGGGTGCTTTGCTGTCTCTTTTACTCAGAATGTATTTATAATCGATGATAACTGGTACAACCTGAAGTTGCTAAAATTAAATGTAAGCTTGTTGGTCCTTTGTTGTAATAGTAGGAATATTTAATCCATACTATTACTATCATATTCACACCAGTTATCAATAGTTGAAAAACCTAGCTGCTCCATGTTATAAGCATAGGGGAGAGATCATGAGAACGAACCAGAGCTCACACGGTGGCCCACATGCTAGGCACCTGTCGGCACCACAGGGACAAGATGGCATTGTCGAAGGATTAATGTGAAAAGCACGGATTATAAGGAGTCTCCTGATCCCTGACCTTGCCAACCTACATGTACCACTAAAATTGCTACAAATTCACATCAATTTAAATGGACTCTACAACAGTCTAGGAGGAATGAACAGAGAATGTACTTTTCTTTGTACCTGCAAGTAAAATGTTAAACCGATAGTTTGAACCAATTTATTTTTTATTAATTTAATTTCTTTAAATTAATTTCTAGCATCTCAAGCATTTTTCTTAAATGATAAGGTAGGGAAGCTTTTATCTTTTTTTCTTTCATCCATCCTTTTCTGGCAAACAGATGCAGTTTAAAACAATTTACAGGAAACAATGTTCTTCAAGTTAATTGAACTTCCAGTCTCCCTTCAAAAATAATATTTCCTGCAACACATGGATCAAATGTTTGGCACCATCTTCAAGCAAATTTGTAAAAATAAAATCACTGTCCTTTTGCTGTCAGAGATGAAAGCTTTGATGTGGCCCTAGAAAATTATTTTGTTCCATCTTATGATCTTCGCATGTATATGAAATAGACTAGCCATTTGCAGATTTTTTTGATTTTTTTTTTACGATTTGCTTGTCAACATTGACTCATCCACGTCAATGTCTATTCTGGCCTCTCCTCCTCTAAAGTTGTCTACTCCCAACATCTGAATAAACACAGTAAGCCAAGCTCAGACTGTAATTATTTTGAAAATGATCAAGAATAAATCCTGTCAAAGATTTGAGAAAATGTACAAAGGATATTATTTTATATTACCATACAAGGTATTAGAGAAGTTCACCGACAAAAAAACATATATAAAGTTTCCTGTGTATAGCGTGCAAGCAGATAACAATTCAGCATTTATTTCTTTTGAAGAGCAAGAAAGTCTTGTAGCAACACAAGAACATTTCTTTTTAAGGTTTCTGACTTCATTGGTCAATTAAGCTGGATTATATTTTCAGCAGGAAACCTCGAACCTGTTTTACATAAAATTGAAGAAGTACATTTATATCAGACAGTTAACCATGTTAAAACATGTATGATGAACAGAATAGTTCGAAGTTTTAATTAATTCCATAAAAGTGCAAATAAAATTACATACACTATCTGTACAAGGCATTGTTGTACCTGGGGGTTGCTGAGTGATTCAAATCCCGCATACTCAGCATTGGAATTTTTTTTTTTTTACTAAGATAGTATCATCACAAAATACTGAAAACGCTGTTATACAATCACTTTCCAAATGACAAAAAAAATATTACTGTATTTAGCTATCGGAACTGTGTCATTACGGTCATCGGATGGGTACTGTGTATTCACTTTCAAGACAACCAGTCTGCTACCTCCTATTCTTGCTGGCGGCCCATTGGTCGAGTGGATTACGAATGTAGATCGCTGACATATAGTGCTGGTGATTAGGTATCTTACTCTGGGGGTCACTGGTTAAATCCTGCATGAGATGTAATCCCAAAATAACGAACATTGCGCGAAATCATGAAAACTGGCCCAGGAACTTAAACCCCGACATACATGTACATGTACCATGCAGGCACCTTCCAAAACCCACAAGAGTTTAGAATATCTCCTTTGAGCAAATGTTGCCACTTTTTATTACAGTTTCCATCAACTGTATATACTTTGTTAAAGAAAATAAGTTTAGGCTGTCTGGGCTAACAGGGTAACCTTCAAATTTGAGCCTGAACTATTCTCACAAAATATTCATACAAATGTACTATCCTCAGGGAAGAGGAACGCGTGTAAAATTCTTATCAGCAATTCCTGGAAGTCTTTGAAAGTCAAGAGATAAATGGTACATGTTTAAATATCATCTTAACGTTCATCGGATATATGTACATGTTTTGACGGATGGAGACTTGGATAGAAGGTATAGATCTGTAGATCTATGGTTCCTGTTGTATAGCCCTAGGCAGCAGAACTTCGCGACTCAATGATAAAAGGCATCAAATGGCTCTTTGATATGCAAGCGCTGAACAGCCACACTTCAAGGAGCAATTCCTGAAAGTCTTTGAGAGCCAAGAAATAAAACAAAAACGGTAAATCAGCGTAACGATTCTGAGATAATGTTAATGCCTTTGCATGATTTTCAATTTTCTTCGAAGCCGAGATTTGAATCTTTCATCCGAAGCCCGGCCCTGGCAATGGACCAAGAAGATACGGTTATTTCCAACGGCCGTAATTGACAGTAATCTGGTTTAATCTGCCAAAGACGGTTCTGATCAGCCTCATCCCAAGCTTCATGATCCGAGTGTTTCCGATATTTGCCTCGACACCAATGTCTATAAAGCTAACGCTGAAAGGGAGCTGTTATCCTGACGGTGATTTTAATGCTTACCAGCATAACAATCCCTCGAGGCATTCCCAGTTTTATCTCCGACCGGAATCTCCCGGCATTGTCTGAGATGAAGACATTAATGTCTATATCATAGTCTTGAATCCCAAACACCCAATAATAGTACATTGATCGGCATGATCTATATATCGGCTAATACCATCGATCTCCCTTATCAAAATCTTACAAGCAGAAGCGGAGAAATTGATCGGATGAACAGGCTGTCCCAGAATATACCAGGTTCTCGTTTTTAAGGAGGGTGATCACTCCTGCTCTCCATCACTCTCCTAAAGGTTTTTTCAGGAGAGCTATTGATCACTCTCCTTGTAACTGGCAAAGCAATAGATAGAGAGAGAGAGAATTAAGGTTTAACGTCGCGTTCAGCAATATTTCAGCTGTATAGCGACGATCAAACAAAATTCTAAGTATTCAAGTTAATAATTGAGTAATCCAACACATTAAAACATACACACATTAAAACTTATGCAACAAACTGATTTCTCTCAAATAACCTAAGATGGAGTCTTCTTTCACCCGACTAAAAAGATCTTCTAAAGTAGCTGCTCAATAAAAAGAATCTCTTACAATCTTAAAATCTATACAGTCGATAAGAAAAATTTTCACCGTAAGATCTTCGTGGCATGGAATACACCTTGGGACTGGCTAACTCTGGAGGTGATCAAATTTATTAGAACAAAAAGTTGATAAAATCATGCAGATAATCCATTATTTCTTTGTTATATCAATGCTTTTAGAGAGTGATCGAATTTATTAGAACGACAGATTGAATTTTGTCCCCAACAATGGAGGTGATTGAATTTTAAAGTGGGATTGAATTGTATCATGTATCACAGTATGGACGGATCATTAGCCTGGGCGATTCAGGTTTCTCCGGACCACTCCTACAGTTGGTGATCAACGATCCACAGCCGAGACAAGTACATCGTACAAATGCAGTAATCCCCTGGTGAGGAATTTACTTTCTCTTTTATGGCGTTTTTGCACACACACAGCTCTGTGGTCTGCACACAAAATAAGCGAGTTACGTTATTTTCGAGCACGGAGCACAAAAACCAAATCCATGTCGATAATTGTCCGCTTGACAAGAAAGCTATGCTGTTTGAACGCTAATTCACAGTTCTTCTTTTTTTCACTTTCTTATCTCCCGCTGTTCTGCAGATCCAATTTCGACTGGCAAAAATTGACCCTTCTCGTGTCGCCGCATACGCTAACTCAATTAAATTCTTCACAGCTCAGCCTTGTTTCCGCCCCTTGGAAAGAGAAGACTAACAGCACTATTAAGATGCTGCAACAACAGAACTTCGGCCACAAACACACAAATCCACTTTGGAATAAATTGCACAAGTTTGCAGTATGTCTGTATGAGAGGGTTCCGAGGAGTGGGGATACACTTACATGAAGATTGCAGAGTTGGAGGCTCAAGAGTGTGCTATACATGTATGTAGGTGGAATCCCTGTTGCAGTGACCATGGAACATACAGAGAGGGTTCCGAGGAGTGGGGATACACTTACATGAAGAGTGCAGAGTTGAATTGAGGCTCAAGATTATGTTAGATAGAATATCCCTGTTGCTATGACGATGTATCTGGTTAGAAAAGGGTGGTTGAGTGAGTACTCAGGATTTAACATCATTTTCAACATTTCTTTCAGTCATGTTGAGTTCAAGTTTTTAGGTGTAATTTTTAATAACAAATTAAACTGGATTTCACACATTAATTACACTCGAAAAAAAGTTTCGAGAAACATAGGAATTATCAGTCACATTAAGAATGCAAACAAGAAAATTCTACGTTTTGTATTATTCATTGATCTTTCCATATTTTTCTTATTGTAACATTCTGTGGGGAAACACACATGCTACTCATTTACATCCTTTAATTAAACTTCAGAAACGGGCATTACGAGTCATTACCATATCCAAAAACTTGACCATACGGAACCCTTATTCAAGAAGTTGAACATTTTAACCATACCCAAGTTGAACCTATACTCATCTCTGCTGTTAGTATATAAGTTTGTTCATTGCCCCCACAAATGGATGAGTTCTAGACTCTTTTTCATAAAACAATCTTCAGTTCATTCTTATCAAACCAGGGATCATTCTTTTAATTTACAAAGACCTTTCTACCAAACCAATTTATCTTTCTATACTATTAAAATTATAGGACCTCGTGAGTGGAATAAGTTACCCTCCGCAATGAAATCAATTACATCCATGTCTCTATTTAAATCTAAAATCAAATCATACCTAATTGATTACTGACCGATTTTCACAGCAACATTGGAAATAGATTTCTAACTTTAGTCTATAATTTTATACCATCTTCCTTGCAGTCTTATATTATATTAGGGATAGAACAAGCCCCATGGGGTTTTATTCCCGCCAAACAATTCTCTTTATTTATGTTATGTATTTATATCTCTTAAATAAATGGTGAATAAAAATCAAATCAAATATCATGACGGTGTCTAGAACACGAGAGTGTCCACAGTTCCTATTATCCTGGACTCTGATCAGCCCAACCAGTACAGCACCCTGGCACCCATCCAAGTTTGACCGAGCTCAACATTTCTCAACTTCGGTGATCTGACAAGAACTGGTGTGCCCAACGTGATACGCCGTAGTCAATGTGTTCCTTTATCATGTTTATACTGGCACAGAAGCTGGACATCAAGAGAACACTAATTTGTTACCATACAGCTGTTCCATTTATAGTTTCACATTTTGGACCAAATGGTAATCCCTCTAAAATTTCAATCACAGAAGTTGAAATTTCCAACCATAAAATCTGGGGGGCCCTGGGGATCAGATCAAATTTATTAGAACAAGAAGTTGACAAAATGGTCTAAAATCATGCAGATAATCCATTATTTCTTGGTTACTTTGACGATTTAGAGACTGATCAAATTTATGAGAAAAGCCGATTGAGTTTCGTTCCGAACTTGGGGTTGATTGAACTTTGATAGGGGGACTGAATTATTAGGGGGATTACCACATTCCTGTAACATTTTGATCATCAAAATATAACAAGTTCATGAATATTACAAATGGAAATGGATACATTGTACACGTGAATTATACTCGGTCAAAAAACATGCAGGGCTTATTTTCATAAAATAATTCGACACTCATCCATCATGAGGCCGTCAAAAATCGAATTGCTCGACATCCATTTCCGGATACAGTCTTCCTTATCAGATTAGCGTCAACAGCAAAGAGCAAATTTTCAAACCCCGTAGAATGATATTGCTAATCAAGTGGCACAGAACGAAATTAGAAATTCCGCTCTGGTATTTTCTCCAGTTTTTCCAGCTTTCATGTTGTCACTACACCTTCATACATGTAATTCCTGAGCATCTATCAAAATTTCCATTGCACGAGGGGAATAAGAGGCTTTCCATCGAAATATGACGATATCATGTTTTTTTGTTTTTGCCATTTTTGCTCCGACATCATTAATTTCCTTTCTGCCAAGGATTATTCCAGTGCGCTTGAAGGTTGAACTACAAAACTATGGAGTAGATCACTGTGCCTTGATGAACTAAATGGGGGCATGATTTTTCCCATAAAAATATATCGGATAGGTTTGTTTGAGGTAACGAGGTTCAACAATGCCTGGCTAAATAGGTCAGTAGTCATTTGTATATTTTCAGGCCTGCAAGTGGCTCAGAGTGAAAATATAGGAGGAAATTTGTCAAAATATAGGACTGAGAAATATAGGAATTTTCTTAATAAAATATAGGAAAATTTAGGAAATAAAGGAGTGTAAGACAGGCCACTACTACATTGTAGGTTCCAAACTTGGTAGTTTTCTGGTGTTTAATCAAATTATTTCCACTGAATGTAGTCATATTGGTTTTTGTTGAGAAGACCCATTCTTCTGCTTGGTTCAATGAAGACAGATTTAAATGTTTTGATATTTGCCGAGCGAAGCGAGTCCAATTTTTTTTTCAGAAACGTATTTCTTCATGCCAATTCGACTCATTTCCGAGCATTGCTGAAAGTTTTCATGAGAAAAAAGTCAAAATATAGAATATATAGGAGGTTTTGAATAAAATATAGGAAAATATAGGAATGACTAAAAAATATAGGAAAATATAGGAGGCACTTGTAGGCCTGGGATTACCATATTCACAGTATAGACGGATCATTAGCCTGGGAGATTCATCTTTCTCCGGACCATTCCTACAGTTGCTGATCAACGTTCCACAGCCGAGACAAGTACATCGTACAAATGCAATAATCCCCTGGCGTGGAATTTACTTTCTCTTTTATGGCCTTTTTGCACACACACACAGCTCTGTTGTCTGCACACAAAATAAGCGAGTTACGTTATTTTCGAGCACGGAGCACAAAAACCAAATCCATGCCGATAATTGTCCGCTTGACAAGAAAGCTATACTGTTTGAACGCTAATTCACAGTTCTTCTTTTTTTCGCTTTCTTATCTCCCACTGTTCTGCAGATCCAATTTCGACTGGCAAAAATTGACCCGTCGCATGTCGCCGCATACGCTAACTCAACTAGAGGTTCCGCTTTGACCCTTGAGTTGCCGCTCCGGCATGAAGCCTATGCTGGTTGTTTTTTTGAGCAAAAACATACGTCTCCCCCAACCTCCCACCTTGCCTTGAATGGGCACATAATTTAAGGGAAAGTGCTATAAAATAAATGTAGCAATAAGTATCTTAAACAAAGCTGCGTATCTAAAAATATTAATTGCAAAGAAGCGATTTTCATTGTATATACATGTACAAGTAGATGAACGGTTGGACGGACACCGGACACGGATGAATGCATGCACACATACACTAAAACCTGATCAAATGCGGGGGCTATCCCAATGAAGCTTCCATCCAAGTTTGGTGAAATTCCATCCAATAGTTCTCAAGATATCTTGCAGACAAAGCCTGTATATACATGTACAAGCAGATGGACGGACGGACGGACACCGGACGAACGCATGCACACACACCAAAACCTAGTCAAATGAGGGGGCTATCCCAATGAAGCTTCCATCCAAGTTTGGTGAAATTCTGTTCAGTAGTTCTCCAGATATCTTGCAGACAAGCCCTGTATATACATGTACAAGTAGATGGACGGACGGACGGACACCGGACATGGATGAATGCACGCACACACACCAAAACCTAATCAAATGAGGGGGCTATCCCACTGTAGCTTCCATCCAAGTGGAGTGAGATTCCGTCCAGTAGTTCTCAAGATATCTTGCAGACAAGGCCTGTACATACATGTACAAGTAGATGGACGGACGGACGGACACCGGACACGGATGAATGCACGCACATACACCAAAACCTAATCAAATGAGGGGGCAATGAAGCTTCCATCCAAGTTTGGTGAAATTCTGTCCAGTAGTTCTCCAGGTATCTTGCAGACAAGCCCTGTATATACACAGGGCTCGAAAAATACGCTCGTTGGTCGCCATTGGCGATCAAAAAAAGGCCCTTGGCGAGTAACAATTGTAATTCATTCGCTTTGTGGCGATCAAAAAATTGGTTTACTCGCCAAATTGGCGAGTAGATATTTGTACCGACCCATTAGTTAATCGCCATGCGCTCGCCAACGGTAAATGTTGCCAGTGTCTTCTGTGTTGTTGTTTGAAATCTCTTGACGAGAACTTGGTCGGCGGGGTGCCATTGCCCGGAAACGAGCTGACGCGTCCGTGATTGAAGCATTACTGGCACAGCGGACTGTATCAGCCCTATGCTCTCGTGACAGTAGCGGGCAGACAATAGACGCCACAGGACTGTGCCTCAAATCAATAAAACAATGCTGATTAGTCGATGTTGTTCTCAATAAAGCAATGCTGATTAATCGATGTTGTTGCCACCTCACGTTACCATGTACTATACTTACAATAAATATGTTGTTTTATTGAGAACAACATCGTCTAATCCGCATTGTCAGATTTGAGACAACGATCCATGTCCTGCGATTGAAACTGACGAAATTCTTCAAGAGTTATTTCCCTTGGGAGCATTCCAGAATGATGGGATTAGGGGCAATATTGTAATAATAAAGATGTTTCAGGAAAAAATACCCCTCCCGCATGTATGCAAAATTTGACGAACTGTACATTGGAAAGAATCATAACATTTTAACTGGCGTGTTCCTTATTATAACTTTAATCTTGATTGTGGGAATCGTTGATGCAGATTGCACGAACCAGTTTTAGATCTCCGGAATATTGGTATATCATCGTGGGTGCAGCCGTCTGTATTCGTGACTAAAACGGAGGGTTTTGGGTTCCTTTTTGCAAACGTCCCTGGGTCAACTAAGACGAAGTAAGGTATACATTCGATGCAGACGTCTCTTCACAATGCAATTTACATTCCAGGAAACAAAAGTCTGTGTGGAAAGGGAGACTAAAACACCAGCAAAGCCATTGTAACAGCTGACATTGGCGACCAACGGGCCTTCACTTTCTGCAGCTGGCGACAAGATTTTTTGTTTACTCGCCACCATGGCGAGTAGATTTTCACCACTAGTCGCCAAATGACTACTAACTAAAATTTCAATTTTCGAGCCCTGATACATGTACAAGTAGATGGACGGACGGATGGACACCGGACATGGACGAATGCACGCACACACACCAAAACATAATCAAATGAGGGGGGCTATCCCACTGAAGCTTCCATCCAAGTGTGGTGAAATTCCGTCCAGTAGTTCTCAAGATATCTTGCAGACAAGGCCTGTATATACATGTACAAGTAGATGGATGGACACCGGACACGGATGAACGCACGCACACAAACCAAAACCTAGTCAAATGAGGGGGCTATCCCAATGAAGCTTTCATCCAAGTTTGGTGAAATTCCATCTACATGTAGTAGTTCTCCAGATATCTTGCAGGTAAGCCCTGTATATACATGTACAAGTAGATGGACGGACGGACGGACACCGGACACGGATGAATGCACCCACATACACCAAAACCTAATCGAATGAGGGGGCTATCCCAATGAAGCTTCCATCCAAGTTTGGTGAAATTCTGTCCAGTAGTTCTCCAGATATCTTGCAGACAAGCCCTGTATATACATGTACAAGTAGAAAGACGGACGGACGGACACCGGGCATGGATGAATGCACGCACACACACCAAAATCTAATCAAATGAGGGGGCTATCCCACTGAAGCTTCCATCCAAGTGGGGTGAAATTCCGTCCAGTAGTTCTCAAGATATCTTGCAGACAAGGCCTGTATAAACATGTACAAGTAGATGGACGGACACCGGACACGGATGAATGCACCCACATACACCAAAACCTAATCAAATGAGGGGGCTATCCCAATGAAGCTTCCGTCCAAGTTTGGTGAAATTCCGTCCAGTAGTTCTCCAGATATCTTGCAGACAAGCCCTGTATATACATGTACAAGTAGATGGACGGACGGACGGACACCGGGCATGGATGAATGCACGCACACACACCAAAATCTAATCAAATGAGGGGGCTATCCCACTAAAGCTTCCATCCAAGTGGGGTGAAATTCCGTCCAGTAGTTCTCAAGAGATCTTGCAGACAAGGCCTGTATATACATGTACAAGTAGATGGACGGACGGACACCGGACACGGATGAATGCACGCACATACACCAAAACCTAATCAAATGAGGGGCTATCCCAATGAAGCTTCCATCCAAGTTTGGTGAAATTCCATCCAGTAGTTCTCAAGATATCTTGCAGACAAGGCAAGGGGACGGACAGACATCCATCCAGACAGACAGACAGACAGCACAAACACTAGATGTCTCCCCCCAACATAGTTGCAGTATGGCTGTATGAGAGGGTTCCGAGGAGTGGGGATACACTTACATGAAGGTTGCAGAGTTGGAGGCTCAAGAGTGTGCTAGGTAGAATCCCTGTTGCTGTGACCATGGAACATACATTGTACAGTTACTTCATTTTAGCAAGCTGGAAATTAACTCTCAGAACCATAATTCAATACCATGCAGCTGTTTCATGACTATAGATTCGCATTTTTGACCAAATTATTTTGTAAGTTCTATCAAAATCTGACAACATTTTGATCATAAATTAAAAATATAACAACAGTTGTAACAAGTTCATGAATATTGATTGGTACATACATGTATGAATTATACCCTATTTCCTCTAATTTTTCGAACAGCATTTGTAAACTTAGAAGCAGACAAAAAATATATTTATCTCAACTGAGGCTAAATACAGTGGCACGGATATGTTATTTATCCCAAGAGCTGAAAAGATAGCTAGTGAAATTTGTAAAAAGTTAACAGAATTTCTCTCCACAGATGCCTGAAGTTAAGTTTTGCCGTCTGAATAATCAGAAGAAATAGGGTAGTCTGTCAAAAAACATGCAGAGCTTATTCCATCAAACATTTGGACACCCATCCATCAAAAAGACTGTCAAAAATCGAATTGCTTGACATCCATTTCCGAACCCAGTCTCCCTTAACAGATTAGCATCAACGGCAAAAATCAAGTGGCACAGAATGAAATTAGAAATTCCGCTCTGGTATTTCCTCCAGTTTTTCCAGCTTTCATGATTCATACGTTGTCACTACACCTTCATAATTCCTGAGCGTCTATCAAAATTTCCATTGCACGGGGGAATAAGAGGCTTTCCATCGAAATATGACAATATCGTGTTTTTTTGTTTTTTTTGCTCCGACATCATTAGTTTCCTTTCTGCCAAGGATTATTCCAGTGCGCTTGAAGGTTCAACTATAAAACTATGGAGTAGATCACTGTGCCATGATGAACTAAATGGGGGCACAATTTTCCCCATAAAAATATAATCGGATAGGTTTGTTTGAGGTAACGAGGTTCAACAATGGCTGGCTAAATAGGTCAGTATTCATTTGTATTTTTTCAGGCCTGCAAGTGGCTCACATTGAAAATATAGAAGCAAATTTGCCAAAATATAGGACTGAGAAATATAGGAATTTTCTGAGGAAAATATAGGAAATAAAGGAGTGTAAGACAGGCCACTACTACATTGTAGGTTCCAAACTTGGTACTTTTCTGGTGTTTAATCAAATTATTCCCACTGAATGTAGTCATATTGGTTTTTGTTGAGAAGACCCATTCTTCTGCTTGGTTCAATGAAGACAGATTTAAATGTTTTGATATTTGCCGAGCGAAGCAAAAAAAAATAATTTTCAGAAACGTATTTCTTCATGCCAATTAGACTCATTTCCGAGCATTGCTGAAAGTTTTCATGGGGAAAAAGTCAAAATATAGAAAATATAGAAGGTTTTGAATAAAATATAGGAAAATATAGGAATTACTAAAAAATGTAGGAAAATACAGGAAATATAGGAGGCACTTGAAGGCCTGGGATTACCATATTCACAGCAGGCCTTGCTTTTCGTCGGATTTCACCAGAATCCAAATGGATTCCCGCAGCTTTTTGTTGCGGGAATCTGTCAGAATCCAATTTTGGATTCCTGCAGATTCCCACTGCGAGAATCCAATATTTATAACAATGTCTTCCTGCAGATTCCCACTGCGAGAATCCAATATTTATAACAATGTCTATGTCTATGTATTACTTAATATGTCTGTGAATAAATCTCTGACTATGTGTTTGTGTCTTTTTGAATAAATCTATTTTCAAGCTGACGGTCACTGTGTTTGTTTTGATTCAGTTACTGAATTTGAAGGCAATTCTTTGTCATTTCCAGTATTAAAAGGATTAAATTGACACGAAAATGTATCAGGAAAAGATGCTATCATGGATAAATGCTATCTCAGACAGTAATTGTGTATCTCTCGTTGCAAATATATCTTAGTAAAAGCAGGAACTTTAGGCCCATTCCAAAATAAGACAGCCCTGGCTGCCAACATACATTTAAATATTATGAACCAAGCAATATTCATTAGCTGTGTGCATTGTTTGATCGCCACCTCGTTCCTCTTGCCAACGTTTTGTGAAGTGTACTAAGGTTGATTTGTTGGTAGACTGCTCCCGAATTTTAATTCAGTTAATTCGAAGTGACAGTTACTCGACAGATGCCTGTCCAAGTTCGGCAGCAATAGATGTATTGTACCAGAACTGCCATAGTTTTCCACGTTGGTGGCTATACGACCTTTATTTGAAGATGAAATTGTTTTGGCATGCTTTTTGCATAAAATACAACTGACTTTGATATATTTCCGGTGTTGTTCGTCCTGCTCGAAAACAAATGTCAGGCGAAACCCCACACAGAGGTATGACGACCCAATATAGTGGTGATTTAAATTGTCATCATCGCATCTGCACGGAGAGTGGGAATTTCCTGTTTGTGGATCCACTGACATTCAGACTCGGCATATAATCCAGAACGGATCGGAATGCAACAGCAATGAATAAATGGAATTGATTGATGTATTATTTATCACAATACCGCGATTCACTCAATATCAACTCACTCACTGTAAGTTGATAATTTATTTTTCCAACTGCATTGATAATCACTGACAATCATTTCTGACGATATTACGAGTTAATCCTATTCCGTCGAATATGAGTCATGATTTTTAAATTGCTCTTGCGTGTCAAAGCAAGCCTGGAAATAAGGGGCCGGTCACGGACATTGTCCGACACGAAATAGTGTGTTGACAGGGACAACTGTTTTTGCATCCTCTCCCAGGGTGCTTTGCGCTACGCTGCATTTACCCCTGTAGGGGTCTCGCCATTTTTTACAGGATTCTTGTAAAAACCAAGGACTGTTCTATCTGACTGTTTTACTGATCGCAAAATGCATATTTATCTCGAAATACACTAAACAGTTATTCAATGTATTTCAAAACGTCAGTTTCACACAGTTTGAAGGCAGCTTTTCGACAAAATACCCTAGAACTATATGCTGCGGGAATATATATCGGTGAGTAGCGACTGATATCAATTCGCCCAGTGAGACGGTCGCCATGTTCGCAACAGATGACCTTGGGTCAACTCCGGTAAAGTCCGTGAGACCCTTACAGCGCTACATGGAGAGGCGCGAAGCAGAACGTAATGGATGCCTGGTAGAGCTTGCTGTTTTTGAGTCGGTCATTTTGTCCGACACCAGTTTCTCTGAAATTCGTTTTTGTCACTAATCAAGATCCTTGTGAAGAAACCTCTCAGCTGAATTTAGAAAATAATACTAGCATGATTTTATTTTCTCTCAAACTTGCCAGTTTCTGTTGAACATGTTGAAAGACGAACCTGTGACCGCGTTTTCTTTGACATTTTCTTGAGCACAAGTCTTCATGACGTCATACGTTTTGATGCACAATTTGTGGAAAATACGATTCTCAATCTAAAAAAGTTGTTGCAGCCCAAAATTAACTCACATCAATTAATTTCAACACTTAGACAACTAGGCAGATTGTTTTGGAAACTCTTAAAGAGCACAGTTTGCTCCACAGAAACATCGTTGACTAACAACAACAACAGCAGCTTAATAGTGTGAACAATCAAAATTGCAGATTTGCAAATAATTCGGAAGTGGACTGATCCTGTATGCCAAATATAACTTCTTCTTTTTTTTCACCAATGATTTAACACCATATGCCTACTTGGGAATGCTGAGTAACCATTTGAACATTCAACAAGGAGAGTGTATAATATTTCTCAAGATAAATTGATACCATTTAAAGCTGGTTTTTAACTTTTAACACAAGTTGACAATTTATTACTATTGTTGTTACATTTTGTAGTTCAGTTTGCTTATCAACATATATGACAGGTACACCATTTAAAATGACCGGTACCAAATGGTTGGTGCCTGTCATTTTGTCAGGTAGGTATAAAAAAATTATTTCCAGGCCTGCAAAGTGAAAGTGAGGTCGGGTTTTTCGCTGGAATCGACAGGACATATGGCGAGTCGACGAAGGTGATGTTGAACCAATACTTTATGAATAAAACTCTTACAAAATTGATCATCGATGGTAATATTTTGCGGGAATCCACTTGGATTCCCATGAAACCATTTTACGGGAGTATTTACGAGAATCGGATTCCCGAATTCCCGTGGAAAAGCAAGCCCTGCACAGTATGGACAGATCATTAGCCTGGGAGATTCATGTTTCTCCGGATCATTCCTACAGTTGCTGATCAACGTTCCACAGCCGAGACAAGTACATCATACAAATGCAGTAATCCCCTTGCGTGGAATTTACTTTCTCTTTTATGGTGTTTTTGCACACACACAGATCTGTGGTCTGCACACAAAATAAGCGAGTTACGTTATTTTCGAGCACGGAGCACAAAAACCAAATCCATGTCGATAATTGTCCGCTTGACAAGAAAGCTATGATACTGTTTGAACGCTAATTCACAGTTCTTCTTTTTTCGCTTTCTTATCTCCCGCTGTTCTGCAGATCCAATTTCGACTGGCAAAAATTGACCCGTCGCATGTCGCCGCATACACTAACTCAATTAAATTCTTCACAGCTCAGCCTTGTTTCCGCCCCTTGGAAAGAGAAGACTAACAGCACTATTAAGATGCTGCAACAACAGAACTTCGGCCACAAACACACAAATCCACTTTGGAATAAATTGAACAAGTTTGCAGTTTGTCTGTATGAGAGGGTCCCGAGGAGTGGGGGTATACACTTACATGAAGATTGCAGAGTTGGAGGCTCAAGAGTATATGCTAGGTAGAATCCCTGTTGCTGTGACCATGGAACATATAGTTACTTCATTTTGGCAAGCTAGAAATTAACTCTCAGAACCATGATTCAATACCATGCAGCTATTCCATGTATAAGCTTAGATTCGCATTTTTGACCAAATTATTTTGTAAGTTCTATCAAAATCTGACAACATTTTGATCATAAATTAAAAATATAAGAACAACAGTTGTAACAAGTTCATGAATATTAAATGGATATTTTGTACGTATGAATTAAACCCTATTTCTTCTAATTTTTCCAACAGCATTTTTAAACTTAGAAGCAGAACAGCATTTTTAAACTTATCTCAACTGAGGCTAAATACAGCAGCACGGATATGTTATTTATCCCAAGAGCTGAAAAGATAGCTAGTGAAATTGGTAAAAAGTTAACAGAATTTCTCTCCACAGATGCCTGAAGTTAAGTTTTGCCGTCTGAATAATCAGAAGAAATAGGGTAGTCTGTCAAAAAACATGCAGAGCTTATTCCATCAAACATTTGGACACTCATCCATCAAAAAGACTGTCAAAAATCGAATTGCTTGACATCCATTTCCGAACCCAGTCTCCCTTATCAGATTAGCACCAATGGCAAAAAGCAAATTTTCAAATGATATTGCTAATCAAGTGGCACAGAATGAAATTAGAAATTCCGCTTTGGTATTTCCTCCAGTTTTTCCAGCTTTCATGATTCATACGTTGTCACTACACCTTAATAATTCCTGAGGGTCTATCAAAATTTCCATTGCACGAGGGAATAAGAGGCTTTCCATCGAAATATGACAATAGCGTGTGTTTTTTGTTTTTGCCATTTTTGCTCCAACATCATTAATTTGCTATCTGCCAAGGGTTATACCAGTACACTTTTCACACCCGGGAACCGCACGGGTGTCTCAGTTAGTCGCCTCTTATGACAAGCTGTCTGAGGAGCTGAGTCCTATTCTTACCATGACTATTTTGATTCGGTTATAGGTTAGGATATCCAATGTGGATTACTTGTCAACTCATTCAGTGCGGTATGGCAGGCCTCTTGTTTTGTGAGACAACAGGCGAGTGACAATCACTCGCCTTATTTATTCTCAGGAGTGTGGTTAGCACACCTAAAATCACACCCCTTAAATGAGTCTAGGCGAGTGATGGGTTATCTCCCTTGATAACAGACGAACAGTGACCAATAATGATGTGAAATTTGACAGTGAGTGGTTCTCCTGCAATTTTTCTTTTCAAAAAATGAGGTGGGTGTTTTTAAATTTATTATTATTAATTTTTTTATTTGTTCTTTCAAACTTAGAGCACCAGTGGAAAGTTGATGTCAACATTGATATGTCAAAGACAACTATTCCCCTAATTTCTGCAATTAGAACTCATTATATCAAAGAATTTAGATCCAACTAACACCCTTTTTAAAGAATGAAAATTTATGGGGAGTTAACCAGTATCCCAACTATATTTACTTATATTTATCAGAAGTCTCCCCTTGTAAATTGCTGATTCCAATAAATTAGAATCAGCCACCAGAGTCCCATTGGAATGATCAATTAACTGAAATGTCTGCATAGAAAAACTTCCACTTGTGAATAGAAGCCAAAGAAAAGAAGCCGACAATATTATTTACCAACTGGAAGAAAAAAAATCAGATAGTCCGATTCCGTTTCATAACAGGTCCGACTTTTGCATGCACCGGACTACCGCGCAAGAGGTGGCGCGCAACCGGTGGCGCGCAACCGGAAGTAAATTTGGCGCGGGAAATGGTGATAGAGAAAACCAACAACAAGGTCCAACAACAATGGCTAAAGATCGGCTTGAAATAAATTTTCAATGGATTATTTCTTGGATTGTCCATTCCTTCAGATAGATCTAGACTTCTAAAAGATATTTACGAAAATTGATCGCATTTTATCGTTTTTGCTATATAAAATCCTACTTGCCGCATGCGACAGGTAGATTGTTTTTGCAAGACAAGTTGTCGCCGGAAAAATTCACTTGCCGGCGGCACGTAGGCAGGCGTTATTTCAACCGCTGACCATTTAACCGGACGTAAACACATGCATTGCTGTCGGAAGGCAGTTTAATGGCACACGTAAGTTGGTAATGAATTTAGCTGCTTTTACTGTTTTTTAACGACCGCGAAATGCCAGGTGCGCTATAGTCGCGCACCTAGTTCCAAGTTCAGGAGCGCGAAGGTGCGGGAGCGCGATCGCGCGCCTTAAAACGAGAGGCCTGGTATGGTAGATCGTCCTAGCGGTCAGCCATACAGCGAGTTCTGCCATACCTCTAAGTTAACTGTAGAATTGACTTAAGAGACGTCACAAATCACCCAGCTAAGCTTCACACAGTCAAATGATTTTAGACTCCTCGTTTCAGCAAAACTTAACATATAATTATTGAAATTTGTTATCAAAATCACATTTATTTTTCAGTATAGATTCAACAATTTACATGTACGTCAGAAATGAGCGAAGTGTGTCTATTTATGAGGTCGCCTTTCTTTGGAGATGTCATCGGCTGACCGCGGTCGCCATTTTTAACTCTACTACTCCGCTCAGCGAGTGGGTTACTTCGGCCTCCCTTGGGTTTAACTCATCAATGACATCAAAAACCAGTTAAACGATATTCTCACTTACCCGGATCAGTTAGAATTCATCATGTGATCCAGCCGAACATGCCCATTTTTTCCAGATCTGGACCCCAAGAGAGACAGGGAGAGAATGAAGGTTTAGTGTCGCATTCAGCAATATTTCAGCTATATAGCGACAAAATATTGCTGAACGCGACAAGTGCTGCTTCAGGCTCGACAGTCAGTAAAAGTTGAATGATTAACTTCAAAACAGAATGTTTTTATATGTTTACAGATCCCAAACATTCTGAAACTTATTGATTTAGGTTATTTTTTTAAATAAAAAAAATATATATATATATAGGTGTATATTATTTTCCCCATCAAATGCATTTTTATATCAAATAAAAATCGATAAACTCACAAACACTGTGATAATTTTCAATTGAACCAAATTGTTGATGAACAACAAGAACCACACAAATTAAAAATATTGCACTAAGTTATGTCTTTGATTACAATGCCCAGAAATTAATGATTTAATACTTTTTTATATAAACGAGGATACATGGAAAAGCAAGCCCGGACTGCCACGGTCTTTCTAAACAGATATATATTGGGAACTGCACTGTCACAGTACTGGCCTCTGCTATTATGTACATTTAGAATTCCAACTGATCTCAGAATCAGGGCTGATTCTAGTGCATGGCATCTAGGCAACGCTAAATGGCAGGGAACATTGCAATGCATACTCTTTCTTGTATTTCATCTAATTATACCATGCTATCCACAGAAGTATTCGGACCAGTGAAACAAAACGGAGAAATTCTGAAGTTTCGATATGGTTAATCAAGCATACAAACATATGTCTGTCAATGAGCAGATGATAATATCCAAATGTACCTCCAGGAAGTGATAAAGTAATAATTGTACAATGCCCTAATTGCATACTGCCATGATTGCGCAATACATTAATCAAGTTACGGGAATTATTTCTCCCGGCACTGGACTAAAAGAAGCCATAGCATGCCTAATGAAACACATCAACATGCCAGAAAAAAAGGAAGCGGAAATTATTTTTGCTTGAGAGATTTGGTTTGGTTCAGATATTTCTTCAGGTTCAGAGTGATATCAAATTCGGATAATTTTTCTTCTGTCACAATCGTGATTAGATTACCATCAAATGAGAAGCAGTGAAAGAAACTGCTATTATCGAAACCATTTCACGAGAAAGTGCACTGGTGTTGGACATGAATAGAAAAACATAGGCAAAGGAACAAAAACAATTCAGTTTCCTAGAATTTAATATTCTGAAAGGCTTTCAATTATGTTCTTCACCTACGTGTATTAAACATGGGAACAGGGTTCATACACTTACACTAAAACAAAATTCCAGGAGTTTTCCAGGTCAATAATTTCAAATTTCCAGGTATAATTTTATTGCAATTCCAGGAGTTTCCAGGACTTTTTCACGGGTTATTCAAGCATGGTTTTGAAACTACTACGTAAGATCATGTTCCTTTATAAAACACTTTCGTTAAAGAAATCTCGAATGGTGAATCCAGTTGCTGATTTTCTCTGTTCAAGTAACTGTTTGTGTTTAACACCCTTGGCGTGACTACGAATGGCAGGCTCCCCCATATTGGAAATATCAAACGTTTTTTGACAAACTTTACACCTCGCGTTGGACTTATCTGCACCCCGTTCCAACCAGGCGGTGTAATTTGGTTGACTGAGCCAGCGCTCGTTGAAGACACATTTTCCAGGGGGCATAGTCAAGGTTCAAAAGTTCACCGAAGCGTGTCAACATTGACGGTAAACAAATTCTGAGCGGGAATTCTAGCAAAAGTGATTGAAGACCACTTTACGGCGAGTACAACTCTTAACCATTGATGTCGCAAACGAACTCAGTGAGTAGTCTCCCTTTATTCAGTTTCCCTTTACGGCAAGTCGCGCACCTGTCACGACAATGAATGTTCGACGACCGGTCACCCAACATGAACAATGATAGTTTCGATTGATTTGATTACAGTTTACGGAGTTTCAACGTATATCATAACATTTGACCAGGCAAAAACGTTCGATTCGTGTGATTTGATTAAAATTAAGGAGTTTCCAGGACTATCACTTTATTTTTTAGGACATTCCAGGACTTTCCAACACTAGAATTAAATTCCAGGAGTTTTAAGGAGTTTCCAGGAGCCGTGCGAACCCTGTGGGAAACTGTTGAAGTTTTCGTTTGGTGGAATTTTCAAGCAATAGACCTGAAACCTGATGACATGTTATTCCAATTCTATCCCATGATGCAATGCACATCTGTGATAATCCCATGATGCAATGCACATCTGTGATAATTAAATGACAGGCAGTGATCATAATACAATCCAATTACCCTGCCACCTCCCTCGTGTAACAAGACATCAGTTTAATCGCAAGATCTCAGGACCGGTACAGCTGAAAGAGCCAGATTTAATTTGGTGTACAGGGTTACATGTAGGACTTCATGCCTTGCGGCACATGCATTGAAAATTAAATTATGGTCGTGTTACATAAGCGATGACAGATTTCAGGATAAATGATTGGATGCACAAATCACCACGTGATTCAAAGACGGATAAAAAGTCACCAGCTGAGCTTTAGGTCTAGTTCTGCACAAGACCAAATCCATCTGATACTACAACATACAGGTCAGTTTTAGTGATACAGCATGTACAGGGGCAAAAACAGCTTTTTAATTTGGGCACCATTACAAAACGAGTCCTGTAATTTGGGGTCGACTCTTGAGGCATTGTGTGAGTGACGTTCGCTCTTGCCGTCATTCGAGAATCCAGAGATTTTGCGTGATTTTCAATGAATCCATACCTTGTCCTTAGAGCCGTGCTGTAGGCGAATCTGCACCGTGTTATAGCTCTGACTAACAGCACAGGTTGAACTGTCGACGATCATGAGAACGAGGTAACATGTTAAAATTGAGGATATCCGCTGAATTCAACAACAACAATCTGCATTTGCTTGACGCGAGAGGATAATACAAAACATTCTAGCGTTCAATGGTTGATCAGCAAAAAAAAATACACTGTTAGATATGGTCAAAAATACCTTTGTCTGGTTTTATTTTCTTTTGTTCGGTACCGTACCAATAACTTTTTTTACGCCCTCTAATTTGGGCTTTTTCGCTCGGACCTGTTAATTTGGGTGCTGGTAAACGGTATGTAAATCAGCCTATTTTGCTGAGAAAATAAACTAAATGGACCAAAAAATTATCCATTAATAATTGAAGACCAAACATATCCGGGACTTTATATTGCAAATATATACGCTTTTAGTTATACAAAAGTAAACATTGGTCATACATATACATGTATACCCTGCCAGACCTTCGGTACAAATTTCTCAATGTAGAACACATACGGAAAGGCAAATGCTTCCACAACTGCAAGTTTTTCATCCAAAATGCCACACAGAGCACAATGACCCATCATCAACAATAACTGATAAAATGGGCTAACATTTTAGGCTGTCAGATTCCATTCACCTCACATCACGAAGCATGAAGTTTCTCGTCTGACACATTACCGTTTCTCGCAAAGTGCCAGTTAATTCTTTAGATCTTTAAGAAATCTCCCAGAGTGGATTCTGTCGATGTTAAAATAGCCAGGAAATTAACTGCTGATGGTTTCCTCCCTTTAGTCCCATCGAAAGCGAGGATTATATACATGTGACGACAATGCGTGTCTGTAAACTGAACACATATATAATCTACACATGTACAGGAAGAAAGGCAAGTCAGTAATATAATGAATATACATTGTAATCTACAAAAGCTGTTATTTCGTTTTTGAAAATAGCAGGAGAGCTGTGAATCACAAAAATTATTATAAGGAGTGGAATATCACACTTCCCCAGGTTAAAACATAGGGACGCTTACATTTGCTGAGTGTGGTTTCTCACATTCCCGAGCTAAATTTGTGGGAGTGTGATCACTCCTCGAAGATGAACGACTGTGTTCAAATGGAATCCTGTCAATAAATTTCCATTTTAACAAACACATGAAGAAATTCTCAGTCTCTCGTGTTTGTAAAATCGGCGAGAGCTGTTACTCACTCTCCTGGATTCTGTGATGCGAGAGTGATCTCCCTCTCCACTATCACTCTTCATTGCACTGGCAATTTTGAGGAGAGTGATCAATAGCTCTCCTGTAGGAAAATTTAGGAGAGTGATGGAGAGCGTGAGTGATCACTCCCCCAAAATTTTATGATATACATAATTGTGAAAAATAGTGCACAGGTTTGGCATTCTAACTAAGATACTTCATTTAGAAACATTGATGCAATGTTACAAGCAGGTTCGGAGACAGTACTGTAAATATAGGAATATTTTTGGTGATTTGGACTCGCACGGTCTTCATTACCATTTTTAACGTTTTCATGTTAAATTTAAAGCTATTGAACTGACATGTACATGTACGAACATCATTACCAAGATCTCAAGAAAAAAAATTCCTCATGCTCTCTGTACAGTTAACATTGCAATCTGAAATGTTGGGAGGTAATTTCTCGGTGCCGAATAGAATACGGAGGGTAGACCTAGTGGGGACTCCCTTCTCGAGACACCGAAATCTTCGAGACAGCTTAGCATCACCAGCACTTCTCAAGGGTATGGGGGGAGGGGATGGAATCCAGAATATCGAATGACACATTTTATTGTCTCAAGCTGGTAGATACAACCCCCCACCCTCATCCTCTCAGCATTAGGAATACATGTATTACTAGCTTTTTGTCCAATAGGGTAAAGTGAAATGTACACCATCACGTTAGCACATTATCACAATTCCTCATGGCGCATTTATAGTATTTGTGTCGACTTAACAAGGAAACAATGACTCCCTACATGTAATAATCTCCGAGAAATTATGCGATGCGATGATCAGGAACTCTGGTCTTGACCAATTTCTGAGATAATTCCTTCCGCAGGGAAATCACATTATTTATACAAGTAGAGCAAACACATATCCTGTAAACAATTTCAAGCAGAGATCGAGGACTTACCCTGATTCTTCTCATGGCGGCGACGATCTCCACTCTACTACTCGGCCTGGGTACATCCAAAGTTCCAACGTACTGTGAAAATATCAAATTGTGAGAAATTATTTGTGAGAAATTATCAGTACTACAAGATAAACAGAAGAACATCTGGAAAATTATTTCATATTTATCCAGTCCCAACGCAAACTTTTCTTTACATTATTGTCGATAGGGGAATTTGATAGATATTCCAATATCATTCATCCAATGGGCAATTTGCACTAAAGTTCAAGTTAATCTCTGGACAATGCTGTCGGACCTCGATGGCAGTGGACGGTGCAGTGACACCTGGTCGGCTGCATGAGCTCCGGTTTGTCAATCTGGGCACTTCGCTAAATGTCTTCAACCCAGAATATATTTAAATTAATGATTACTGATATAGTTTTGACCTGAAGTTCCCAAATTATCATGTAAGCCAGTCATTCGTTTTTGAGGAGTGTGATCACACCACACTCGTAATCACCCTCCCAAGGCTGGAAATAGGTACCTGCCAAATTTTAAAACACCCCTTCAGATCATGATGAACTATTCCAGCTTGAATCTCCATTTACAAAGGTCAACAGGTCATGGTGCAGAACATTTCCCAAAATAGGGGTGACAAGTAGTTATGACAGGTGCTTATTTCCAGGCTTGCCTCCTAAAATTGATCTAGGCAAGTGGAAACAGCACTCCTCCCAACAAATTCTCTTGTACTAAATGCCTTCAGGAGTGTGATTTACACTCCTAGAATCATATTACGGGAGTGATTTACAGCACTCCTGCTATTTTCAAAAACGAAAGACTGTGTAAGCTATTATCATAGCATTGTCTAAGAATTAAAGTGGAAAGATTCTATTTTGTCTGGCTATCGAGTGAGTGAGTGAGTGAATTGATTAAACATCGCTTTCAACAATATTTCAGTCAGTCTGTCTGGCTATTGACTCGCTGCCAGGGAGTCAATTTTTGGGACACCCGGGGCATATATGCGGGGTTTGGGAGCATTCGCATGTAAAATGCAGTAATTTGGGCTTAAAGATTCAGGCACCCATACACATACACTATTTCTTCTAATTTTTCGAACAGCAGTTTTACACTTAGAAGCAGAAAAAAATCCATCTTTATTTCAACCGGGGCTAAATACTATGGTATGGATATGTTATTTATCCCAAGAACTGAAAAGATAGCTAGTGAAATTTGTAGAATGTTTGCAGGATTTCTCTCCACAGTAGCTTGAACTATTGTCGTCTGAATAATTAGAAGAAATAGGGTAAATCCATTAGCTACATGTCTGCGAAACATTTATTAACAGCCATTCTCTGAATTTACTTGTCAGAGTGAAATGTGTGGCTGAAATTTTGGATCTCTTATATTCATCACCTTATACACATGCACATGTAGAGTTCAGTAAAATGTCAATATCGTCTTAATTCTTTACAGCACTGAGTATGATTAATGGAGCAAATCGTAAAAGGATTTTCAGAAAATAAACGACTTAGAACATTGGGCCTGAACATATGCAAGAATTCATGGAAGTGAAGAATGTTCGAGAGCCGATAGTCAATTCCTGGCGCACATGAATTTACATGTACCGTTTATTATTTTTCGTCGCTTTTTTCAACGTCATATTTAAATCGACCCATAAACTTAATTTGCTGGAGGGTTCGTGACTGTTTTCACAAGCAGAATTTCCATTCCTCAAGTAAAAAGACGCGGCTCAAAATGCATTTGCTAAATTGACTCGACCTTTCGACGAGCTCCAGTCTCATATGCTTCTGTGTTATGCATTAGGCCTATAGCCATCATAGCCTAGGAGATCGAATCCAGTTTGAAATGCTTTGAAACTGGAATTTAATAAAAAGAAGAGATGCGCAGCATATGGATATTCGTAGATATGGTATTGACTTCTTTGAGCAGTCAGGTGGAGAAAGCTTCCAAATCAAATCATAAAATATTCAAGTAAAGTACATGCAGCCAAAATGGAAAATTGTATAGCTCAGACGAACAACATATTGAAGTGCACTTGACAAACATGAAGCTGCGCTATCGAAACCCCTCGGCTCTGAACCCCAGCTATTATAATGTAAGGGTGTCTCTACCAATTGATTGGCTTGTGGGAAGAAATATTTACCCCTGGTATTGTAAGTGTACTTTCTTTGAAAAAAAAAAAAAGTTTTCCTCCTCTTAAATTAATTTGTTTCTGGAATAAATACATGTACATACACTATAGATATACGTTTGTCATATCTTGGTAAACACAACTAAAATTGCTGAAATGGAAATCATTAGAAGAGAGCCAAATTTGGGGAAACATTTAAGCGGTGGGAATATAAAATGACGTGTGGCAACTAAAAAGTGTTGTTAGGTTAGGTTGTTAGCAAAACAAAAAAGTAAAACTACAAATCATGTTGTGAATAAATTTTGTTTATTATAATTACTGATAAAAAAAACTTGTTAGTGGAACAAGATGAGTGAATCATATTAGTAGAATAAGATCAATCAGGTGGGGGAATGGTTGGCAGTCCATTTTTTGGGAGGGATGAATAACTGTAAATGGAACTTTAATGGAAAAAGATCAATAACTTCAATGAACGAACTGTTCACGCACCTTTTGTGGGAGATATTTAATTGAATGCGACCCAGACAGCCTTATGAAAGGAGTAATAGGTCTCTGAAACACCACACTGCACGTTTGGAATGTTTGTATAGATGTGGTCAATTGTTGTTCTCATGTCTGTTGTTGGTGACAGTAGGAATTAGTGGATTTTATTAGACAAGGGGCATAACTCTGCAAAATACTTTCTGACACGACTCATTTTCGATAGGCATCTAGTTCAGGTCAAGAGAAACAACTGTATCACGTTAGGATGTTGTATATGGAACGGTTCTGAAATTATCACAATAACAAATCATAAATGGATTTTTATTTGTAAAAAGGGGCATAACTCTGCAAAATATTGTCCGAGATGACTCATTTTCGATAGGCTTCTGATTTACGTGAAGATAAATAGATGTAACAAGTTTGGTTGCCATGCATGAAACGGTTCTGTAGATATCGCGGTAACGGACGGACGGACGTACGGACGGACGGACAGCCGTACATGATGACAATACCCCTCTTAGGCCAAAGTTGGCCGAGGGGTAAAAATGATTCCTTATATTTAAATTTGTGACTTGGTAAGTGATTAAAAGAATAAAAGAAATTTTCATGAGCATTCTTCCAGAATTTTCAAGACAAATTTTAGCAGACATTTTTCCTGTACATGTACTTTATATATGTCACCAGATATTAAAAGTGAAATGCAAAGGTTTTTAAATTCTCCGTTTTACATTTAATATAGGTTGTATAATGATAGAAATACCAGTATTTATATAACTACTTCACTTGGATTAATTTGAATTATCTTGACTGCTAGAATCTTTTTAAAAGTTGATACCCCTAGCCCAGCTGAATTCAGATTTGCAAATTGAAAACGTCATCACTTATTGTGTGACGTCACGTTAGACCAGCCACCCGGAGACATTACAAGTATTGACGACTGGCCAGGTGGTCTGATGTGACGTCACAAACCAGCGTCAAACAGGGGCAGATAAGTGATGCGGATTTCATTTCTGAAATCTGCCGGGCTTGATACCAACTTCGAAGCCCTTTTCAAAAGCTACCAGGAGACAAAATACTTCAAATGGGCCCATTCAAAATATTATTTACGTTTAATACCATAACCCGACCGACCCGAAAAAAATGAGCTCTGCGCAAAAACAAATTGTCCGGCATATTTCTTTTTACGTTTTCGCGAACCTGTAAAAATGTCTGTTTCAAGAAGAATAACTCCTCGCGCATCCCGTAAGGGGAGTTTACTCTGTCCAGGGTAGAATTTTGACGATGCAAAACGGAGTGGCGGGGCTTCTTCACATGTTTTGATGACGTAACGCGCAAACTACACCTCGGAAACCTTTGCTCGTTTATTTTTTGGAAGAATGAATGCTCTCTGTAAAGGTTCCTGACTGGCGCCAGATGGCACGCGGTCGTCAAACAGAAAGTACATGAGCGTGAAATTGAAAACCTGAGACGTTTGGAGTTTATTTAGCAGATAATTTTGATTCGGATTCATTCATAATTAGAATGACAAACAATTTCCCCTGAAACAGCACATCAGGAGAGGTAGAATTATGCGGTAAGAAATTTATGAAAATAAAACTGGATTGTTTCTTCAAAGACATTGCCTGCATCATGAGACTTAATAATAATAATAATAATAATACTTTATTTACAGAGGAGATTCAATTAGTACAAGACCAATCTTCCTTGAGTCCCTCTCTCACTCACTCATGCACACAAGACACATATATATTTTGACACAGTAGAGAACAGCAAACGATCAATGATACAATAAGTCATGTACATGTAGTATGATATTTTGACAGTATATGAGTTTCCATTCGTCTCTTAAATATATTTAAATTCGATGAGAATTTAATATTATGGGGAAGCTGATTCCAAAGAGTCACACCAGAGTATTGAAGAGAATGTTTATATGCTTCAGTTTTGGGTTTAGGGACAACAAGATTATTAGAGGTGGTAGATCGTAGAGCCTTTTGGTAGACAGTTGCAGTTGGAGTAAATTGTTTACAGAGGTAAATTGGAGCTAGGTTATGCAGTGATTTAAACATAAGAATTGCTTTGTGGTAAGTAATTCGGTCACATATAGTCATCCATTGTAGCTTCTTAAACATTTCTTGACTTGGGGTATTATAATCTGCATTCAGTATTATTCTGGCTACACGCTTCTGAAGACGAAGAATGCAGTCTAATGACTCTTTGGAGGCAGAACCCCATATTGTACAACAGTAGTCAATCAGAGGTAATACATACGCATTGTAGTACAGAATCCTAGCATGGTGTGGTAGGTATTTCTTTATTCTTTGTAATAATGTGAGCTTGGATGATATCTTAGCACATTGTTTCTGAATATGTTTCTCCCACGATAATTTTTCAGCGATTATGATTCCAAGTAATTTGGCATCAGTAACATTTTCAATATCTGTTCCATTTATTTGCAGATTTAGCGACCCTCCAAACTTAGCCAAGTTATGTCTAGATCCTATTTTCATACATTTAGTTTTTTCTGCATTTATTGCCATATTATTTTCCTCACACCATTGTTCAATCCTAGAACTTTCATCAGTTAATTTTCGTTCAACTTCACACAAGTCTTTAGATGATGCTGAGATGGTTGTGTCATCAGCAAATAGATCCATAATGCAGTGTTTCACATGTAGGGGTAAATCATTAATAAAGATCAGAAACAGAAGTGGACCAAGGATTGACCCTTGAGGAACACCACATTTAACATCTCTGAATTCCGAGTGAACATTACCCAGAGTCCAGACATACCTTTTGTTTTCATGTCATGAACAACAACAACGCGGTCGACCCTTTACGTTGAAAAGACGGATTTCTTTAGAAGTCAGTTTATTTGAAGTCAAGATTTTAAACTTAAAGGTACTGCACTTCTTGCTTATGTCTGTGACTTTTGAATTTTTGTTGGTAATTTAGATCTTTCACTGTAAAAAACATTGCGGTATTTAAATGAAAAATATGTGAGACAAAAATATCAGGAATTTCCTTATTTTTTAATGTTTTTGCATATCTGTTATAAATCCATGGCAAACTGTCAGGCCTACTCTTTATAAGGCTCATTAATAATAATTGTTTGTTTTACGTTAACATCAACTGCTTGAAAGGAAATGGGGCAGGTGGCCAGATTTTATTTATATCTTTTGTCTTGCAATCATGACAGTCCCAAATTATTTGTTTTTCATATGCAATATACAAAGATACAAAAAATAAGATTCCGAGTATATACATGTATACTTACCACATAGAAAAAATGTTTAGGTTGAATACCGCTCATCAATGGAGATAACAAACCACTCGCCTGAACTAATTTAAGGCGTGCGATTTTAGGTGTGCTAACCACACTCTTGAGAATAAATAAGGCAATTTCAATTTTTCCCATCAAGCTCATATCTAGTTGCGCAGTAACCAGCACTGGCGAAAATGGTGACTTGTCACGAAACGCTGGGTGCGGGAAATTTGGATTCTTTGGATTCTCGCAAACAGAGCCAATGAGAATCCAGTTTCTCACAAAAGGCAAAAAAAAAAAAAAATCCCTACCTACCTTTTTCAAATTGCGTTACAGTAAGGCCGCTGATAATTAATGGTTCGTTTCCCGTAACCAGCCCGCATCAGTATTTTTGCAAGCAATAATTACGCATTGTATTAATTATTGGTACTGACGTGTCAAAATCCCTAAAAAAAATGCCTATAATGAGTTCTGATTTCGCGAAGCAGCGCTCTCCAGTGATTTAATTGCTCGTAAAATACAGAGATTGTCGTAACAAGTTTTGCAAAGCCATCCCTTCGAAGGGCACTGCAGCGCCACCTGTTGTGCAGTTCAAGGGATTCTCCATAAACTGACCAATGAAACGGCAAACTTTCTTGGGACTCCTCTAAGCTACGTCATTATGTTTTCCAGTCGGAGCTCCGGAAGGAAATTCTGTGGTCTCAATTCCGTAGTTTGTCTGATCGCAAAAACAGTAAATAACAACAAACTGAACATCCACAATGTAATCTAACGAAATATGTATTGAGAAGTGAAGAAGTATAACTATTCGTCTGCAAACTAGATATCGATTTTCACGCGGAGTTCTCAAATCAAACGGAAGTATGTTCATCATACACCCCTTTCGTTCCTCGTACACCGCGCAATGAATTTAGAAATGTCCGCATGATTGATCGCATTCATCCTGGTGTTGATCAAAATGATTTTGGCCAACGGAGCCACGATAGCTTCAACAAACGGTCAATTTTATGTTAAATTCACAACTTTCCGATTCTCTGAAAAGACGACCGCCAGCTTTGCTATCGAGCGTTTTCTTTCCAAGGCAGATTTGAAACTTCCGTCGATGATTCTCCTGCCTTATATGGGCGCTTGTAATCAGCAAATAAATTCTATAAATCTATAAATCACACAGTGCCATGGATCAAGAATCCACAGAGGCGGACTTGGAAGAGAAGATAGACTTCTCTTCCAAGTCTTTACTGACTCTGAAAATCAGAAGAAGTCATCGTGATTAGACCAAAGCTGTTGTTGTTGTTGACCAGTGACTTGCTTAGGACAGCTGTATTATAGTAAAATTTATGAATCCTAAAAAATAAGGATTAATTTTTATTACTATTTATGGTTGCTTTGGTGAAGGCTGATTTAATATTGTTAGCCAGTACTAATCTGATGGAAACCAGTTCTAAATTAGCTCCATATACGACACCTCACATAATGTATTTTATGTCAAGAGTCATGTCTATGGATTGTGATCTGTGATTTCTTTTTAATGGTTATTATGTATGCATTATTCATTTAATTAGCAGGTCACTGTTCCTCTAGCAGAGGTTTTGTTTGATAAATCTAGTCCAGTAAAAGGTTTTATATTTTCAAATTTTGCATCCCAAGTTTTGTTTTAGTATTTTTTTTTTTCTCGCTAGGTAATAATTAATAATTAATAATTATCGCCCTCAGCATGTCTATTTTCAAAAGCAAGGTTACGAGAAACAAAGAATTAATTAACAACGGCCTAAACACATTTTTTTTTTAGAATGGCCTAAAACCAAATGACGTAGTTGGACTGATATTTCAATCATTAAATGGCCCATGAAGAATATAAAAAGAAAATATGAAAATCTTTGCATTTCACCTTTAAACATTATTTCTTTGAGTTGCCAGTTCTGAAAAATGACAAAGTTGATACCCCAGGTAATAAAAGTGTTACATAGCACAAGGGAAGATATGGAGGTCAAAAACCACTAAAATATGGTCTTACTTTATACATGTAGTAAATTGGCAGAGCACATCTTTTGAAAACATATCCTCGCCGCCACAAATGACCCACCACACCCAAAAAAGTCATCATACATTCCCCACTATTTTTTAAAGATATGACCGCAAGCAAGTTTGTATTCAAAATCGGGACTCTGATTGGTTAAAAGTTTGGGTCATATAATTCTATATATACACCCTGGAGAAATCCAGAATAACTAATAACCCCGCTCGATGCCATTACGTCAAATTTTTGAGGTGGCCAATCGAAATTTGAAACGGTGGTTTTGACTGTTTTCTGAGTCATACATACAATAATTGTTAACGAGTGGATAGACAGACAGAACTCATTATACAATTATATGACCTTGTCTTCGAGGGGCATATCAAAATTGGGTCAGTCGGTAGGGAAATATATATATTCTGGGTAAAGTAATTGTATAGGAAAAAGAAGAAATTTTGTATAAACCCACCAATAAAAGTAAACAATTTCTTGAAATGCCAGAAAAAAAGAGAAAAAAATTGGGGATGGGCCTTTTTGATGGGTAGGTATGGTTAAACAACAACTTTTTTTTTTATTTTGACTTTTTCAGTGTGCCAGCAGTCCATCTGATCTAATCCTAATGAGGCCATTCTGATCCATAATAAATTATCTGTGTTTTCAGTATCCTACGTTAGAAATATAGGGCAGGTATGTGTACGTAGGGATTTTATTTTATTTTATTTTTTATTTATTTTTATTTTGTTTTAAGGTTTTGCCAATTTTTCAACTATTTGCATAGGATTCCACTGAGTACTGCTTCAAACACACAGAAAAAAAAAGATCTATCGAAAATATTTTTTAACTGCAATTTATGGGTGGGTAGAGTTGGAAACAAATATAATTGTGAAAGGCCTGATCCAAGGCACATGTATATGAAAGGACTGGCATTTGTAGATCTGAAGAAGCTCAATATTTCCCCCTTCAACCATATGGTCAGTTTGACCAGACAGATGGACCAGACAAACAAGTCTCCCAGTGGAACAGGTTTTATGTACTGACCAGAACAGTACAGATGGTCAGTGATTGGTCCCATGTGTTGAGAATTTGCTGTAGTTTGCCAAAATCTCTCATATATCAGGCCAGTAATTGGCTGTCGATGCCATTCTAATAGAACACAAATCCTGAGGAAATATACAAGTATGGGTTACAGTCAAATTCCTCCTGCCTGGCCACAAAACCCAGTGCATTGTGGGATTTATTTTCGAAATTTGTTTTGTACACACTGATTGGTCAGATTTTGCATCAGAAGAGTTTTTAACCAGTCATGATGGGAACTTTCTGACACAGCATGAAATTAATACATGTTGAAAACATGTACATCTTCTGTTATATCATGGAGTTCATTAGGATGGTTATAAATACATGTATCAAGCCAGAAATAAACTCTGTGAGTAAGTTTATGCCTTATCGAAGTTTTTTTCCCCCATGTGTGAAAATAAGACTTCAAGTACATTTCTGATTTGAGAATGGAATCTGTTACGTTAGGCAGACTTGACCTTGTTCTCAAAAAAAAACTTTGTCCCAAGAAAGCCGGGCATGCTCTGCTCATCTTTTGGCTGAGTTCTCAGTGCGCTGCGGGCTTTATCATTACAGACAGAATGTCATTGATCCATTTGTTCTTCAAAATGCCTCAAAATACGTAATTTTTGATGAATTACATGTAATTTGACGTTTATACATATAATAATAAATTCTGGAAAAAATTAACTCAGCAGACAGGGGGTGAATTAAACTTGGTCAAAACAAAACTATTTCCTGGCAATTCCAATAAACCCTCAAAAATTGTCCATAAGAAGCAAGCCTGAAACCAAGAAAAAAAAAGGTCTTTGGGACAAAACGTTTGATTTTGGCAAGAAGTCTTTCAGAAAAAAAGCGGAAATCCTTTCTCATCTGAATGCTTCAGCCTCTTCAAAGATAAAGCATGATCATTTTAGATAAGAATTCAGATGTATTACAAACTAGAGACTCATGTATGTAGTTAGTGAAATTATACCGCTAATTGAACATCTTCACTAGAAAATGCAGCAACGTTCTAAACCACTATACATGGCTTTGACTGAAATGGCAGGGTGTGAAATAGGCATGGGCAATCAAGTCCAAGCATATTGCAGGGGTATGAATGAATATTTTCTATGGTAACCCATGGTAGGTCCCGCTAAATTGTGTTAGGTAACCCATGGTAGGTTGCGCCAGAAAGAAAATAAGGTAACCCATGGCGACCTATGGTAACCTACCTAAGATTAAACAAAAAATCAATTCTGCTCACAAACTTTTTTATTCATAATGCTTGAATTATCTACACAACTATCATATGTAGTGTCATTGTAATGAATGATTCTCATGAAATGTTTCTGAATTATCAATAAAGTCTCCTGTCAAAACTATCGCATTACTGTTCTTTATTGTGCAGATTTAGTTAAATTCAAAACACTTCGCAGCCGTCGCTCAAACTGTCTGTCTCACTTTCATCACAGCTATAGTCCACGCTTGATGATTCATCAGACTCATCAAATATCGCAAACGAAACCTCTGAGGGCTCAGATACACACTCTATCATGTCAGAATGGCAAACGGCCACTTTCTAAATGTATCTTCATGAACGGTCTCGCCTTTTTTGCGATCGTCGGACATCATGAAAATGTCACAACCACGTGGACGCTGTCAGAAACAGTGAAGGGGCGACCAAGAGCTCTCCTCTACCGGAGGCTGATTTAGTATCGGTTCTCCGCGCAGTGAGAGGCCGTTAATACGATACAGCATATATAATACCCCTGATTTTTATAGAGATTTAATGATCCGATTGCAAAAGTTCGCCTACCGGCAAATAGACCCTCGATCAGAGTCAGTTCTATTACACAAAGACTGCAATATAGAAATTATCTTTCACCGCATCGTTCAAGGACATAATTCAGCTGAATAGAGACAACTCCGGCTAAAATCAGGTTTGTAAATAGTATTTATTTTATTCAAAATTTGTGGTGAACGAATGTGCTGCATTATGGCGACCCACCGTAGGTCTCCTGAAAGTGGTTTTGCGTAACCCCTAGGCGAACGCGTTCAGCCGTTCGCCATTCATTCATACCCCTGTATTGCTGAATTTGATGAAGCCAAAACCAGCGGAGACAAAAGCAGGAATTTGTATTCAAACAAATCTTGAAGTCAAAGTTATGTCAGGTGGCTAGTGCCCAATTGAAGTTTTATTTAAACATATTTCACTATTCAGTACAAAATTCTCATAAAGAAATTTGCTACTCTGGATTGAGGTCTCAATGAACAGATTTATAACATTTGATCATGCATGAAAAATGACAAACAATTTGGACAATCTGTATATTTACTTGCAATTTTCATGAAATTCAACAGATCACTTGATAAAGGCTCCGGCATGAGAGCCGAAAGCTTGTGCATTAAATATGTTTACATGGAGTATATGTATATATAGCTCAGAGAAGTTTCTATGGAAAAGAGAAGTCTTAATGATGAAATGATAGCAAATTGCAGAAAACGGCGGCATTATCATTTCTTGGGTTGCACACTTCCGCTTATGGTCAAGTTGGTAATATCTGTATTTTGAACTACACAGAGAATTGAAACAAGATGATAATTTTCAGATAATTTACCACGAGTGTGGAACACTGCGACAGGAAATGTCAATTTCATTTGACAAACCAAAGTTTCGGATGGACAATTTTTCAGCCCTTCCAAAACTTGCAATTGGCATCTTTTCTGGCCTAGGTTTCGATGGAATCTGCCATAACATAAATACTGCCTTGACTAATGAAGACAACTGGCGATACTTATATAAACATTATACCATTTCTACACACAAAGCAATCACGATATGGGGGCTCATAGAAATATCTGCCCGATAAAGTCTAAAAGGTTTATCCACTCGACCAACGGTCTGACAAAGGCCGACCACATTTTACCAAAGGCATAAATATCTCCAGTCGAACTGTTGAGAGTATGCCTAATGGAATTGTATTTTGTCATAGCTATATTTCTGAGCCAGCTTTGACTGGACCCTTGTGCCAGTACCATGATTCCAAGAGGTTTGGCCAGAGCTTTTATATTAGGAATTTGCCCTCAGCTACAACGTGGCAGGGTTAAGAGATCGGGAGATTTTAGAGTCTCGAGTCGAAAAATAACACGAAGAGTGGAGAGGAAATGTCTCGGCTTAGTGGATTTACATGACACGGAGATCAGGCGAGAGCCAAGGGGCGAGAAATATGGGATGAAACTTGTACTCAAAGAAATCAACCATTCAAATGTCTAGAGAAGCGTACAGACCATATCAGATATATCAGAGAGTTTGTCACGCCATCAGGCATTTGTGCCATAACTCAGTTTTGACTTGCCGAATCAATGGTCTATACCAATTTATGGAGTCCGACATTCATTTACAGCCCTTGAAAAACTCACAGCAATGCATTCAGCTGTGTCTGAGCTTGTGTGTAGTTGGTACAGTGATCTATTTCACCAATAGTGTACATGTAACAGGTGTTCTTCCAAACTGTTACCCGCTCTATCAATATGTATACAATACAGGAGCTACCAAATTCCAATACAATTATACCCTGTGGGAAAATTGGACAGAATAGCAATTCATAAGGGCCTGGGGTCTTTAACCCTTTCACTGATTATTCCTGTTTAAAAATATACAGCTGGCCTATGTAAAGCCAAACCCAGGGGTAGATCGGTGAAACGGTTAATACATGTAATGAATATATTATGTGAATCACTGTGCATGTATGTACGTTCATGCTCCAAGGTACCGCATGTGATTATAAACTGCCATTTCTACTACACCCCATGTGTTTTACCAAATGACATTATTACATATAAAATAAAGGAGCCCAGGCGGCATATAATGGATGCTACCTCACTGATTCGGTGTGGATTATATAACGTCCAGTTGAACTCACCCGGATGGTAATAGGATTGAAATGGATATCAAAATGTATCGTCTGTCTGTATCTTCCGAACATCATAGAGCCAATTAAAGTTGGAGAAAGAGTTTTTGGCAGAGATTTATTCAAAGTTGTTGATGTCATTAAACCATATTGGATGTATGATAGGTACACAATCCAATCATTGGATGACGAGAGAATTTCACTTGTATTCTAAAACCAAGGGTCACGCTTGCATCATTTTGATCGTTAATGGCATTTTAGCATGCCCCTAGCTGCTATAGCGTATATACTTTGGACTAGCCAATCCCGTGTCGATTTCAGGCACACGACTTGCAGGTGTTGCTGCTTCGATTAATTGGCAGACCAAAACATTTTTTGTCAGGTATAGGGGTGTTAATCCAGTTTTAAATAAAAGAGTTTCTTTCTTTTCACAAAACATTTCCACATTGTCCCGTTTACAGTATGGTAGAATAGAAATAATTCCTTGTTTACTGCGGTAAAACACCTATGTACAGCCTTCGTGACCAAACTTAGACTCCTCCTATTGCAGCGCGATCTATTCTAGGTATTTCTTAATTAGAATTGCAATATATTATAAAACTTCATTACTTTGAAATACTGTACATGTTGTCTGTGCGAATGTGTACAGGGGTAAAAGATTTCGCGATTATCTTCGTTCAGTTTGTCCTAACGAAACGTGAATGGAACTAAATCTGAAACACGTTATAAACGTGTATTAACTCTTTCCCCCATAGACTTGTGGGGAATTTTCTCTCTCTGACCCATAACAGATTTGTAATGGCGTAGCTCTTTAACCCATGGACTGATTTCAATTTTCACACGTTTCCAGCGATGTAAAATATCCCGTTTTGGTCAATTCCATGCTACTTGGGACAAATAGCAAAAAATAAAAGTTACTTAAATATGCTATTTGGTGATCAATTATTATTGTTGGTGTTTTACTTGGCATATATTTAAATTTTTGCATGAATAGCTCCAGCACAGACTAATCTGAAGCATTTTTTAAACCTAATAAGGAATTTTCCTTTTTTGGCCAGAAATTAAACTCTAAATTGCCCTAATTGTTTTCTTGTGTTGTAGTAATTGTAATTGAGAAAACTGTTAATATTTCTAACCAATGGACCATTGCGACTTGTCAAAAGTCATTGGCTTTCATGAGTCTTAAGTAAATAATGTCACTGAAGCCAAATGTTAACCCAAGTTGTGCTGATGTAACGTGAGTGACAAAATATGCATTTCTTTTGACTATCTCTTCAACAGTTTTTAATTCAATTTAGCTGCTTTCATCTCAGCATCTGTCAGGTATTTAGAACATATATACAAAGAATTATGATCATACACTTGACACTTAGTGCTAGTCAGCTCACTGAAGTTGGTAACGTGAGTGACAATATGTAACGTGAGCGACAGGAGATGGCTGAAGTCACTGATGTCATCAATTGTAATTGGTGCAATAATAGGGGTGTAGAACATTTTGTTCTCTCTTGGGAGGCTTTGCAGATCGAAGCACTACCTTCTTGGTAGCTACAAACAACTTGACGGAACTTGATTTAAGACCTCCTATGAGTGAATACTTGAGGTTAATAAAATCCATGTCCGGAAGAGATTTTTGGATGCTAAAATGATACGTCCAAGAGTGGCTTCAAATAATATCTTTTAATACAGAAACGTAAGAAAGCATATATCCAGTCAAATAGTTCTTTGATGACCCAATGAACTAGAAATATCACACAAAATAAGGTACATGTATCAAATTATTAGGAGAGGCACCTGAAGTTAGTACATTAATAGATACTAAGAGAACAACTATGTCTGATACTGGAATCGCTGTTTGGGCAGCTGAGACAGCCATGTGAAATAGGCAGGAGTTGTATTTCCGAAATAGAGTGGTCACAAGACTGAAGTTAAACATCACTATCGCTAAAAGGGAGCATCATCAAAAGTCAAATTTAGTAGGCAGTATAGGCATACTTTCAGCATTTCCTTAGAAATAATAGAAGGGTTGCAAATACGGGAAATCGAACTTGGGGTTACTTCCGAAGCGCTATACGCAAAGCTGTGTTACAGTCCCCTTAGTTGAATACAGGAAGTATCAGTTGAAGTAAGCAGCAGGCAAACTTTTCAGTACTTTTCCAAGAAATGTTAAGGCAGAAAATACTGTCAAACCTGAGGAATCGGACATAGGGTTAGTTCCGAACTGCTAAACGCAAAACCATGTTACGGTTACGGTTACCTTAGGTGAACACCTAGGGAGTATCAGTTATAGTAGTCTAAGCAGTAGGTGGTCAAATCTGAGACACACTGTTTACTACACCAGGGAACAAATTATTAGGAAGTTGAGCAACCCAGTCCCTGCAAACAGCTGTGGATATTTCACATTTTCAGAATGGCATTGAATAGACAAGAGCTACATTACTTGATTGTAATAATCTTGGATTCAAAGAGATTTCATTAAGCAACAGATGTTAAATGCATTCCCACTTGTGTGTTCAAATTTGTGCAACAACTCGAAAAGGATCTAGTTCAGTTAGACAAATCAATTATACTGTTCAAATGTTGCCAACATTTTGAGGAAGTGCTGAATACATGTATAATGAAGCAAACTTTGACTGCATGATGTGGAAGGGATGTCTACATATAATCGCTATTTACATGTACTGGTATTAAAGAATCTTTGATCATTACATGAGTATCATTTCTCCTACATGTATAGCTTGATAATTGTATAAGCTTATATGCCATAATCCAAACATATGCACGATTTACCAGAGGTTTTGGTAATGTTGTAAGACAGAATGTATCACTACATGACATAATTGACTGGAAATAATCACTGGACATGAATTTCCAGTGATCAATGGGGCTTCAAATCCCCCAGTCATATTGTAAACTGAAAACAATCACTTTGTTTTGTTGTTTGAAATGTTATTTCTGAACAAAAAACAATAAGTCTTCTTATTGAGGTCCATTGATTTGTACAGTAACGCGAGTGACGTAACGTGAGTGACGCAGGTTTCTTGTCGTTTGGTACTGATGACAGCTAATACACCTATAATGTTGACTTAATAATGTTACTGCTGCTTAGATGTGGTGGCTGCCCAATTATGGAAATGGTTGTTTGTTTATTGAAAATTAAAGCCAGAGCTAATTTCAAGAATAAATTTGATACTAAAATTTGCATGTCCTTTTTCATGTAACGTGAGTGACGAGTGCTAAAACTTCACTTGGATACAGGCCTTCATACAAATTTGAACAATATTTATTTGTTGGTGTACACTGTGGCCAGGGCTGCCTGCATGCACAGTATGTCCACTTATAATTGATGACTTGAAGATTGACAAGCAATTATATATCTGAAAAAGACTAAAAGTGTAACGTGAGTGACATGGAATTGATCTTTTATGTCCCATGTCATGTGGAAAAATATTTACCAATGGTCTCCCACAGGCCCATTCTACGTAATTTGTTCACGTTTTATATCAATATCAGCAACGTTTAATCTAAAAATAAGTAATCTTGCGAAAAAATGTTTTGTGTTTGCTTTCCATCTGTTGGAAATCACGAAAAAAGCGAAGAAATTGTCGCATTTTAGCTGCGTTTTGCAGCGTTCTGTTGTTGTTGTTCTGCTGCAATTCCTGTATTATCGCATACCATTGTAAAGCTTATTTTCCGTACATTCGGGATTTCGCAGTTACATCATGAGATGGCAGGTATAGAACGAGCTATAACTGAAAAAGTCCCATATACTTCCTTAAAGGAGAACGAAGGCTGGTAACAAGGTGAAGTAAAACAGCATCACTCATTGGCCCATGGTTGAGCGACCTTGAGCGACCTTTTCTGAGGCTCCGCGTGATTGGTGCAGTCGGTTTTTTGCGCGTGGTCGCCATGGCCAGGGGTCCACGAAACCGCCACGAAACACAGCGGGGCCAAAGAATGGCGGATAAATTTTAAACGGGAGATCAACAGGTCCCGGGAAATGTTTATAATAAACTCAGATGGGCAGATTTGACGAGCTAGTCATCAAGGTTAGATACTTTGGTAGTTTATGCTCGCGTTACGTGAAATTTTCAGGAATATGGAAGCAGATTTTACTATTTCTCGAACGTTTATCTTAGATCATACCAAACTCATTTGGCGTTGAATCGCGCATTTTCCGTCAATTATTTTTCTTCCTCTCCTGATTTCATTTTACCCGTATTACAAAACAAACCAACCGTATACTAGTCAGATTTATTTAAATTTTGGCTTTCTGAAAATGTATAGTTTTAATAATGTTTCACTCAAAGTAAACGTGAAAAAATTGCAAAGTAATCCATAACATGGGAACTCAGTGACACGTCAAAATGCGTCTTCATGGGTTTGGCGAACATCCGTCAAAATGCGTCTTCATGGATTAGGCGAACATGCGTCAAAACCCGCTTATATGGGGGAAAGAGTTAAAGAAACGATTATAGGAAATGAATCACCTTCCATATCGCTTAGTCTATGATGTCATAAATATTTCTTTTATCAGAACCTGTTTCCCTTATCAAACGCGTCTGCTCTGATCGAAACACATTTATGTACACGTTTCTCCTTTTGTTCAAATCGCGCAAACCAGGCCATCGAATTTTATTTATTTGCCCTTAAAATTTAGATGCGAGAAGTTCATGATAAACAAACAATCAAATAACAGTGGCATGTACAGTAACATGTACCTCTCGTTCGAGAGCTGACTCTCCGATTCTCCAGTACCCTCTTGTTAGATCTTGAGATGAGTGAAAATACCTCAAAGACTGGTGGAGCAAAAATATTACACTTTTGTACATCAATATCTCTCCCGTTTGTCATTTATACACTTGTGAGAAAAGATGAAAGAGTGATTTGTAGCTCTCGTTGATTTACATGTGTTGCTCACATTGATGCAAGAAATTGTTACATTTGACCAATGTGCAGCTCGCCTGTGATTTCTTCTCGTTAAAAACATACGATACATTTCCTACAATACATCATCCCTTTAGCATCACCCGAGTATGCAGCAATTTCCGCCATCGTGGGAACGGTTAAAATGGGAGTTCATGTATGCTGGCAAAACCAATTCAGCTGAACATGCCGCCTCCGAATCTGACACAAGAATACAGAAATAGGATAAATAGGTTGTGGAACTTTTGTGGCAATCAGCCAATATAGCTGGTATTCAGTTTCGACACTGGGCTAAATTCAGGTCCGGTTAGGAGCTCTTTATGACTCCTTAACAGCTTCTGAGGTTGGATATATAAGTAACCACCCACCCATGGGCTGTACATTTATATACCATTTACTTTAACCCTTTATAGTGTGCAGTGTAGTAAAACCAACTCCACTAATTACAGAGGGTGTGCAAATCTAGTAAAAACCAGCTCCACTAATCAGAGGGTGTGCAGGTGCAGTAAGACCACCTCCGCCAATCAGAGAGGGTGTTCATGTCTAGTAAGACCAGCTCCACTAAATATAGAGGGTGTGCAGGTGCAGTAAGACCAGCTCCACTAATTAAAGAGGGTGTGCAGCGCCTGTAAGACCAGTTCCACTAATTAGAGAGGGTGTGCAGCGCCTGTAAGACCAGCTCCACTAAAGACAGTGTACAGGTGTAGTAAGATCTCTGCCAATTATAGAGGGTGTGCAGGGCTGGTAAGACCATCTCAAAGAGAGTGTCCAGGTCTAGTAAGTTCAGCTCCACTAATTAAAAAGGGTGTGCAGCTGTAGTAAGACAACCTCCACCAATTAGAGAGAGTGTGCAGGGTCAGTAAGAGCAGCTCCACTATTTATAGATGGTGTACAGGTGTAGTAAGACCAGCTCCACTAAATAAGGAGGGTGTGCCGGTGCAGTAAGACCAGCTCCACTGAATATAGAGGGTGTCCAGGTGCAGGAAGACCAGCTCCACTAAGTAGAGACGGTGTGCAGTGCCGGTGAGACCAGCTCCACTAATTTCCGAGGGTCTGCAGAAGAACAGCTCCACTAATTTGAGAGGGTGTGCAGGTCTAGTAAAACCAGCTCTGCTACTTAGAGAGCCCTGGTGTGCAGGTTTAGTCAAATCAGCTTCACTAATTAGAGAGGGTGTACATGTCTAGTACATGTAAAACCAGGAGAGGGTGTGCATGTCTGGTAAACCCAGCTCCATCAATTAGAGAGAGTGTGCAAATGTTCAAATTCAAATGAAGGCATATTTACTGGTGTTACAGGTGTTGATGTGATCATTTAATTATGCTACATCCACAACAGGATTTTTCTTGTCACATGAAACTATGTTCACGAAACTGAACAACAAATTATATCATGTACATGTATACCCAGCAAACAGAATCTAATCGATTATCTTCAATAATGATCCAGTCTTTAATAATCTCTGTGTGACATTTGACATTTCTAATCTGAGATCCCAATAAGGCAAACCTGTCATTATATAGGCTCAATTATATGTAATTTGTCTTAGACAGCTATTATATCATTATCAATATGCCCAGTATTCATTTGAAATGTTATTATGGGAATATTGGCTTTCTTTCACGTGTTCCTGATTTCTGATGCCTGTCATCACCTTTACATACCTCCACCCCACCTCCAACCCGTTCAACTTTACTCCCATCTCTTTCCAAAGTTACAATGTTATAAATATTTACCCTGCATCAGTCGTAAAATCGGCGAGAGCTGTTGTTCACTCCCCTGGATTCTGTTTTGCGCAAGTGATGTGAGAGTGATCAGTAAGAGTAAGAAACTTTATTCAGCGTCCGTATAATGTACATGTACAACCAGAAAACATCAGCTCTGAACGAGCTATTGAATGACAAACAAATGTATAATAACAATAAAGATGTAGAAATATATAAAAACGCCATGAATTTTCATCAAATATTTTCATTACGTAATATTTGTTTTTAAATAAAGTAAATAATTTAATTATTGAATTATTATATCAGTGTAATCACACAATTATTGTATCAATATAATCTCACACATATTTACAAATAATTTAAAGAGGGCTTGAACGAATTACATTTACATACGCTCTGAATGAGCTATTGATCAGCTAACAAATGTATAATTACAATAAATATAGTACATTTTCATTAAATTTCCATATCACAATATTTGTTTGTTTTCTTATTTCATTGTTTTCAATTTGCATCTAAGCATTAATTATTATATCTATTCAATCACACACATAATTACAACTAATTTTGAGTAAAGGATGGGTGTGTGAGTCTCCAAAATCAGTCTTAGCAGTACATTGGCAAGTTTGGGAGAGTGATCAAAAGCTCTCCTGAAAGAAAACTTAGGAGAGTGATGGAGAGCGAGAGTGATCACTCCCCTAGTTCAACAAGCTGAACCCTACTGCCATTTAATTTTGTGATATTGATTATTATCTTGATCAATATCACAAAATTAAATGTCAGTATAGGGTTCAGCTTGTTGAACTAATCACTCCCCATGAAACTCATACTGCTGCATACCCCAGAACTGAGGAGAGGGGCTGAGAAACTGAAGCGTGCAACTTTTTTTTATAAGAACATAATTTTCGAACGGGATGCCTTACTTACCTTGGCACCAAATTGAATTCCATGAGCAAATGCCTCTTCGTTATGCAGAGGTATACGACTGTCATAGCCGTCATCAGAGACGAGATCGTATTGCTTTTTAGAAGGCATGTTCGTCACAATAATTTGAGCCGAATCGGCCGTTGACAGTTTGGAAGAATTCGTAAGGGCCGCAATGGTTGCTACGGCTTCGGCGAGTAGAGTACGGTGTCACGCTTTGACTGGGCCCCCGAAACAAAGCGACCGCGTCAGCGGGAAGCTAAACGAAAACACTCCGTGGTGAGCCGTACTGCCCTTTCCCTTGAAACTTGAAAACGGTTTGGGCGCCTTTTATACCCCATTTGTATAACTCCGTAAATTCTCAGCACACGCACAAAATGCCCAATATTAATTTCACGACAGAAATAGCATCTAAGCCGTAGATTCATTGAAACTGCACTTTACTACGGAACATTTTTTGATGGCAAATTGCCGGTGCAAGTCATTCAGCGGACTCAGCCGGCAGCGTGTTGAGCGCCTTCCGCATGCTGCTTTACTCTGCCACTGTCTATATCCAACTAACTTGCGTGCAGAGGCAAGACTTTCTGCTCAATATATCCCATACTACTCGAGAGATCGATAAGTTTGTGATAGTGTGCACTGGTCGAAGAGTGTCGGCCCCTGATCGTAAAAATCCATCCAAATTTTAGCTCCCGCCTTCCAACGACTCATCCATTTCGACTCTGCGATTTCCGGCGACCGCTTTTTGAAGGTCACGTGACTAGTCCTTGTCAGCCACCGTATGATGACGTCAGAAGGGCATCTAAGTTAGATAGCACCAAAAAGAAAAGGAAACACGACAGGCTTAATTATAATTTATAGTTAAGATATTTTTTACTTCCTAAGACTCAGAGATGTGTTCATTGTATCGATAGAAATAACACGTTCATCGGTAGAAATTTGAATTAGAATTGAACAAACGAGAAAGAACCTTAAGCGGTTTACATGTACTTAGCTTGGGCCCCTATGAGGTGGAGTTTGAAGTGCCAAAATGAAATATCACGTATATAGGTAGGAAAATTTTCTTCGGCTTATTAAAGAAACTTAAACAAATGAGAAAGGACCTAGTGTGGTTTACGTAGCTTGGGCCTACTATGAGGTGGAGTTTGAAGTGTTAAAATGCATACATGTATCACGTATTATCTTCGGCTTCAAGTATAGATCATGGGCGACGCTAGGATTTTTCAATGGGAGGGGGGGGGTCGACTATCATAGCACTTTAGGCGAGGGTCCAGGGGCCGCCTAGGCCCCGGAAGCTCCGGGGTCCTAGATCGCCGGAGATGCGTTCCAAGCGTTTTCCAGGAATTAAATCTGAACATAATGTACGGTATGCAGATTTAGGGTTACGTATATTATACAGCTCTGGGACCTTAGATGGCCTGAGATGCATTCTGAGGGATTTCCAACAATTAAAGTAACACATCATTTGTCAAATATCAGTATTACATGGCAGTGTGACTAACGTCACAGGACCTACGAAGTACAGTAGGCATTAGGACTCTAACGCGAACTGAACTCTTGAAAACCCCAATCCCCAGCTGAAACTCGTCTATATTAAGATGGGCACCGCCCAAGTCAGAATCGCCAGTGATTTTCATCAAAATCACCAGAAATTTTCATCAAAAGTAGGTCAGCTCAGAACTTGTTGGTAACAGTCTCCTAATGCGCCTTCATTCCAAAAATAAATAACGATCGCCGATTTAATTTTACAATTTTTTAATTAAAGGAAACAGATTGAATAATATAGGTTCAGTAGATTTCAAGCTTTACGTGTGAAAATACATTTACATCTCTTTAATGGTTTTCAGTGCCCTTGTACAGGATCAAAACAACTTTTTGAATCACATTATTTTCCCAACAATACAACAAATTTTTATATATAGTACTATAGTAGAAAGGTAGCATTTATGTAGTTTACGGTAATTCAACTCAAGACCAACGCCTTCTATGCACAAGATAATAATGATTCTATGTCATTCTCCTGAGCATAACCGGTACAAGGACGAATAAATAGCGTCTCTACATCACGTTGTTATCTAGATATATGAGACAACACATTTTGGGCATCGGCAATCTGATGAATGTACTATTCCGGTTTTCTTGTTTCACATTATATTCTATGGCGGTTGATCGGTGATTTTCTTCATTGATAAACGTTAAACCACCTCAGCTTCGTTATGGAAACAGCGCTGATTGTTTGAGGGTATATGCAGTAGTTAAGATTAACCTCAGTAATAGGGCCATGTGGCATACAGTGGGACAGGGTATTTTTAGCTGTGGGTAATTTGACCTGAATTTGAAGGCTCAAGCCTGGTGTGGCCAATGTTAAAGGCTACAGTTCACATATATCTATAACAATATACTGAAGTGTTAATTATCAATCTAATTTTAATCAGAATTATTTCAGATCAGAACTTGCCAAAAATCAAGGTTCTAATGTCAACGGTTCTGCTTATTTTGCCGACGAAAGGATTCGGATGGACTCACTCACTCATTACCGGACAATTTGCGATCTGTAGCCTACTTCGTAGGAATATTTTCTTCTTTTGTCATCTTGAAAACACAGTAATAATTCTTTGGGCCGATATACCTCGTGGGCTAACCCAGTGGCGTCGGAACGTCATTGAAAGGGAGGGGGGAGGGGGGCACTATCACAGCCCAACAGGCGGAGGTCCAGGGGCCGCCGAGCTCCGAGATTGCTGGAAATTCGAACATAATGTATGCAGATTTATGGTTCTATTTTCACGTATGTTTCGCATTTATAAGCACTCATCGATATTGAAAAAATCATACTTCATGCCTGAATCCATTTGACTTTCTAGTTATATTTAACACATAAAAAAACACATGAAAAAACGATGACCTTTACATCATGGAACATTAGAATCAATATGATAGCGATTTATTTAAACAAAGTTAAAATGAGCGATCCTCACAGCCTGACAGGCGATGGTCCAGGGGCCGCCTAGGCCCCGGAAGCCCCGGGGTCTCCGGTTGCCGGAGATGTGTTCTACGCGTTTTCCCGGAAACAAATCTGAACACAATGTATACAGATTTATGGTTCTGTTTTCACATTTGTTTCGCATAAACCCGCATCGATATTGAAGAATATGCCGGACTCCATTTGACTTCCTGGTTTGACACAAACAAAACAGGTCTATAACACACCCACTACACGTTCTATCTGTAATTTTTATGTGGGGACATGGTCAGTTAGGGATGCTGAAAAGTGGGTGCCAAAAGATATTCGGGCCCCCCTAAATCAAAAGTGAGGGGGGGGGGCTGGCCCCTCCGCTTCCGACGCCACTGTAACCATGTTAAAATGATTAAAACTAAACATCATCATATCACTTTCCGATCCATATGTCATTTCATGACTGTGAACATTAAACTTTTGCTGAAAATATAAGAATAATATTGTGTAGTATATCAAACTGTGTATCATGGACTATATCTCGTGGCCATGGTAAAATACTGACTAGAAAAATGAAACTAATATCACTCATTAAAACGTGGCCATGGTAAAATACTGACTAGAAAAAAAATTAAACTGATATATTTTCCGGAAATGAAATATCACGAATGTAGTATAGCCTTCAGCAAAGCTTATACATATACAGCTTTCAGTTTATTGCCCGTTTTGCACTTCGCCAACGGTAGACCGAGGCTGCCGATGCTTCATTATCAAATCCACACGCATCGAGCAGGAGGAAAAAAATCCACGAGTTAATGTTAATGATTAATTGAATAGTAAATTCGCCTGCTTTATCCGTCGAGGGTTCCCCTGTTGTATCCGTCGAGGGTGAAGTCTCATGAACAGAGCTTTCATAATCCACTTTATGACCATAGTGTATGTTCAGGAGCGCCAAAACGGAAAGTCGTGGTGAACCCATTGTTACAGAAAGTCGTGGTGAACCCATTGTTACAGAAAGTCGTGGTGAACCCATTGTTACAGAAAGTCGTGGTTACAGAAAGTCTCATTGTTACAGAAAGTCGTGGTGAACCCATTGTTACAGAAAGTCGTGGTGAACCCATTGTTACAGAAAGTCGTGGTGAACCCATTGTTACAGAAAGTCGTGGTGAACCCATTGTTACAGAAAGTCGTGGTGAACCCATTGTTACTGGAACGGAGCATGCTTACATTTCTGAGACGGACTAGTAACATTTTTTATTTTCTTTCTTTTTCCTTTTGTTTTGTTTTTGTTCTCTGTTTTTTTTTGTTGTTTTTTTGCTTTTTCTTCTGTTTTTTCTTGCGCGTCCAATGGGGGTTCGCACCGGACATAACAAGTCAGTCCAGAATCAAGATAAACTTTACTCCAAAATGTCGGTCCTGTCAATAGCTAGTTGTTGCAGTTCTGGTTTTGGACTGCCCGTAAACAGAGAAAAAATGTGCTGTTTTCACATCGAAATAGACGATTTTGCAACAATCCACTACGGTACCGATGTTTCAAGATGCTGTTATTCCAAATACCTAAGAGCCAGGGCCTGGCAAAAATATTTCCAAACTACACAACAAGGTAATATACTTTCAGCTACAGTAACTGAAAAAATTCTTTCATACGCTTCTGATCTTTATTTCGGCACTTCAAACCGCACCTCATGGGGCCAAAAACTCACTAAACTGAGCCAGGTCCTTTATGTCATACATTTAAACCAACTCCTTGGGGAAAATTGACACAAAATGCTATCTATTATAAATCTATACCGGTACCCGAAACAAACTGAAACATCTTCTAGTGTTGAAGGCGCCGTGTAGTCAAGGGTTCATGCCATCGTCCGTTACTTGCCGACCTGAAGGTAAATTTGATAACGACAGATTTATACTGGATAGGCCCACTGTTTTCAAACTACCATACCATATTTTGCAGACCTTTGAAAGGGTAGGCCTATACTTCTGAAACAAAATATGCTGTAGATGGAAGAACAATTCAAACTGTATCAGTAGTAGTAAGAGTGCATCTTCATTCCCATTGACCGAAAAAATTGCATATGACCTCTGAGACGTCACTTCCGGTTCGGTCACGTGAACGGAAGTGACTTTTGACCCTGCGCATGCGCACAATATCGGTTAAAATGGCGCGCAGCGTCAACGGTCACTTCCGGTCACGTGACTGGAACCGGTAGTGACGTCATAGAGGTCATATGCAGATTTTTTAGGTCATTGGGTATGATAATGCACTTTTATTTCGACCAGTTTACAAAACTTGACTATAAATACGAGGGGTCATCGAGATTGTAAAGGTTCAACGCACGTCATTTTCCGTGGATCGGTTAACTGCTTTATACAAAAGAACCAAAATTGCATTGTTGTAGGGGAAAAAAACATGTTTTATTTTCATAACAGAGAACGGATTATATATACAACAGTTATTTCCCCTTTATTATAACATCAACTATAGAAGCCCAATTGAATATCCACCGTGTTCACCTTTACTTTAGTTTTATAGGCTACCTTTTTTTATTTTCATAACAGCGTATGTTGAACTTTTACTTAGCTTTTATAGGGTACCCATCACTTTAAATATCCAGATACGTCATGGCGATGCCATCTGCGAGAACTTAGCGCTTGAGATGGAAGTAAGTGTCTATCTGATTCTGGACGGCCCGGAAACCCTTGTTGGTTCCGCTAGCACTGGCCTGGTTCTGGAGCACATCGAGGTACAGGGCTTTGGTGGTGTTATTATCCCGACGGTGACTCCTTTACAGCTGAACTTGTTGTTGTTGTGACCCTTCACAATAGTAGGTTTTCGAGCAGAGGGCGATCATGGCATCGCCCGTCCATTCCAACCTGAAGAGGCCGGGGGTCCTTTTATCATAGTCGTAATTGTCTATTCTGGGCACAATGCTGGCCCCGCCCACAATGTTTTCTTCCAAGCAGTCCAACAGGTCGGCGCCTTTCTATTCGATAATGACAGGAGGTTGATAAATTCTCTGGAACAGATACCGCAGGGTAGACCGGGAATACACATTCTTTAAACACATCAACACCCATACCCCTGTAAAAGGCGGACATTTTGTTGGTAGCTTCCAGGAAAGGGGTGATTTCGTTCTCGGTTTCGTCCTAGTTTTCGTCCTCGGTGTCGTCCTACGGAGCCGACGTCCTTATACGCACATCAAGTGCCACTTAAGACATCACGGTAGATCGCGAAGGCGAGAATCCGCACTGGCTTGACTGACTTTTTCCAAATAGACCATCAAACGCGTAATCAGTTCATGTGGGCCAACGGTAGAGAAGAAATAGACCCGAGCGTTCTCAGATCCGGGTACGTTCGTGTGGATACCCACACTCAAGGGAATGTGGCGCTGAGTTCATTGAGTTTTGGCCGATGCCATTTCCATGGGTTCTAGTAGGGCTTCAACGTTATACACTGCTCGATACGGGAATTAACGTTGTGTGGTTGGGACGCCAATGACTTCATCCACCAGGTCTTCAAATAAGGTGGGTGTGTTGTGGAAGACTCCTCCGGAAAACATTTGTTTGACGGTATTGTCGCAGGTATTCTCGTGGCGGCGCAAAAGCCAGCATTTTTGAACACGCGATGGCATTTGGTACAATAGTACGACTGGGTATAGATATTCATGTCCGTAATCCACGTGTTGAACTGGGCTGTACATGACAATATTACCTGGAACAAGCTTTCCACATCATCCAATTGTGAGGCCGCGACCCCGCGAAAGTGTTGTTTTAACATGTTCTGTTCACGTAGGTAGTCTTTGCATTAACGGTTGGCTATTCGATCACACTTGTCGGGTCGGGCCTTGTCCAAATGAATTTCCAGGCACCGGAACAGGCATTTCCGATTGGTACAGGTTCCATTCCTCCCACGCGCTAAATCATAATGCTCTGTCGGTTTAAAAGTTAGGGCAGTAAGACGACTGGAGTACCGATGGGGTGGTCGATCATTTTAGTTACGTAAAACGTGACGTTCTGCATTATCCCCACCTGTCACTTGGTATTGGGGCGTTGTTGTCGGGCCCATTCCAAGCTATCCAAGGTCTCTAGTTGGGCCCGTGCCGTGTCCAGGAACATATGATCCGTAATAGTGAAGGTCGTACACTAGGGTATTGTAACTGGGATGAAATTACCGGAGCTGGCCCGTTTCCTTATGCCGTAATAAATAGTCGAAGGTAATATTTACCTTGAAAGCTGAAGGCTGAGGTTGGGGTTATATCTATCCGGAAATTATACAAGACCAACACAGGGCGATGACGATAAAAACACTGCCGGATGATAGACCAATGACGTTAGTAGATCGTACTCACAGATTCCTGTATTGTTAATACTTCTATGGGCGGCTCTTCGGGATCTGTGGTAAAGTAATCTTTCTCTTTCCCAGTGGGGTCTCTATTCCTGGCCAGCGGTGAGCGGGATCTTTCACGGCACATGTTTAGGTCAGCACTGCCCCGACTCTAACTGTAGGACCAAGTCCAAGCGCTGAGTGCGACGTAAAGCCTCTATGAGTCACTGCTTCTCGGGGGAGTGTACCACCACACCACCACCTATATCTGCATGGCGTATCTGTAAGATGTGGACTTCATAATGCTGTCTAACATGGCTTCGCCAGAATTTGGAAAACTGTGAACACGGAATTCGAAAATTGTCTCTTTTCATAGAAAATTTACATGACGCCAGTTCATTGCACTGCGCCGGTTAATTTCCATGACGTCATCCGAGTATTTTGCTGGCCATGGCTCTGCGCCAGGTAAATTGGCCACTGCGCCAGATAATTATTAATGAGGTCATCCGGGTATTTCCCAGACCGTGGCACTGCGCCAGGTAATTGGCCACTGCGCCGGGTAATTTTCCATGACGTCATCCGGGTATTCCCCATGCTATACCACTGCGCCGGGTAATTCTCCATGACGTGACTGCGCCGGGTAATTTTCTAAAAAAGTGAGTGCCTTACCCAACGAAATAACGAAAATTCTGTTATACGATCACTTTCTAAATGACAAAAATGTGTTGTCAAGTATTCAGAAATGAGAGCTGTGTCATCAGAGGGGTTTTGTATGTTCGCTTTCAAGACTGCCGGTCTGCTACCTCCTATTATTTGAGAGACCCGTTGGCCGAGTGGCTTAGATCGCCGACAAAAAGTGCTGGCGGTTGGGTGCCTTAGTCTGGTGGTCGCTGGTTCGAATCCTGCATAAGACTAGACCAATTTTCCGAACTAGAATCTGTGCCATATTAAGATAGTGTAATCTCAAAATAACGAAAATACTGTTATTCGATCACTTTCCAAATGCCGAATAAATGACTTCTGAAGATGTTTAGGATTTTTTCCAGCTCATCTGCGTAACGTCGAATTTTCTAGGCTTAATCCATAAATTCACAGAGAGGTTCATTAAAATAGTTCCTGCGATAAAGCTCCGGTTCGTTCCGTGTTGTACCGCCCCGAACTACAACAAGTCCGTATGCCTTCCAGTAAAGATAGCACTTCGTATCAGTGAAGTCAAAGAAAGGTTCGACAAGGGGTACATCCCCAACTGAAGCGACGAACACGAACCGTCAACTGGGAAACTGAAAGCGGAACCGCTTTTACGAGGTGAAATTGCGGAACAAGTCGGGCCGAGTCGTGGAACGAGCCGGACTGAGTCGTGGTCCAGACTACCTTCGGATATGGGAAGAGTGCAACTGTAGCTGAACATCGCGAGGACGACACTGGTACCACTGACACTCGCCTTGCCCTGGAGGATGGTGAGTTACAGGGTGTTACCAAAGGTGTTGGCTCGCCGACTCACCCTTGTTCTCCTCACTATAACAACAGTAGATCTTGGAACAGACGACAATCATGATATATCCAGTCCACTCCAGCCTGGAGAGTCCTGGTCTCCTTCTGTCGAAGTGGCAGTGATTTCGGCGAGGCCACCAACGATGTCGTCTCTCTTCGTATCAGGCCTGCAGATCGGGTTTCACAAGGCAGACCCATTCTCCGCTGGAGAGTCATTTAGGCGGAAGCTGTATTCATTTCAATGTACCGTCAATCCGCTTCATCGAAAAAGGTAAAGACCGTGCATCCGATTCGTGGATGTGGGTTATGGGTGATAATTTTTTGCTGGAGGCGACATAGGCCTCGTCGTCAATGGGATATGCTCAGCGAAACGGAGAGAGTCGATGCGGTTGGGTTCACGTTGAAGTGCCGATCTCGTTTGGCCACGGTTATCCCATAAACCGCATTTCCCAGGAGTTTCATGATGTCACCAATGATGCTATTCGCTCGTGTCTACGTTCTCTTGAGACCGGCTTCAGTGACGGCGTCGGCATATCTTTAACGCAGGCATTGGGTGTAAACTCCATGACTTGATAGACTTGAGTGACATCGGGGCCGTGGGCGAGGTACAGATCCAACTGCGTTCATCTATACAATACTGTGTCGTAAAGCGATATTATAGTTCTGATAATTCAGCAAGTTAGCAGTTTCTATATTTGTTTTAAATGTTTTTATAATTGATCTAAATAGTTCCCCGAAGTTATTGTCTTTGTCATAGTAATAACTGTTCTAAGATTATGTAACTCCTGTAGCCAAATAGCGCTCAGCCAGGCCTTCGGAAGAAGACGGCTGCAGAAAATGGACTGTTCGAGACACGTGGTGTAGTGGCGAGACAGATTTGTTAGCGAGATTGTACAGGCATGATAATCCATGGAAATACAGATAATAATGGAACAGAACTGAGCGTTGTGTAATTAATTATTACGGTACCATACCCTACTACCGACCTACGCAGCAATTGGTGGAGAACTCGCTTGAATTGCGACATATTTTCAAAGTTGTTTTCACAACGCGGTTACAAAAACAATGCCATATATTACCAACGCTGTGATCTGCTGACGATTTGTAAATTAACTGTGAACTAAGCCATTCTCCACCATTTTTACAAGTCACCAAACTACAATCACAAGTCCAGAATCTGGGCAGTGGTGGGGGTGAATCCAGTCGTATAAGCGAAGGAACTCTCGAAACT
>JAVTVY010021492.1:0-87358 GCA_036873755.1 Hanleya hanleyi | reverse complement strand
ATCTTGCACAACTGGACCACAAGGAGAACCTGCGTACCCAACTTGACAAAGATCCATGCAGTAATTTCCTGAGAATTCACGACAACAAAATTTCAAAGGGAAATTCAAGATGGCCGCCTGGTGGCCATATTGGATTTTCGAATCGGACCGAAAAAGGTATATTGCACAACTAGACCCCAAGGGGAACCTGTGTATCAAATTTGAGAAAGATCCATGCAGTAGTTCCTGAGAAATCGCGATAAAGTTTCATGAAGAAATCCAAGATGGCCGCCTGGTGGCCATAATAGAATTTCGAATCAAATCACAAAAGGTATCTTGCACAACTAGACCCCAAGGGAACCTGTGTATCAAATTTGAGAAAGATCAATGCAGTAGTTCCTGAGAAATCGCGATAAAGCTTCATGAAGAAATCCAAGATGGCCGCCTGGTGGCCATATTAGAATTTCGAATCAAATCACAAAAGGTATCTTGCACAACCAGACCCCAAGGGGAACCTGTGTACGAAATTTGAAAAATATCCATGCAGTATTTCCTACGAATTCATGATAACAAAGTTTCATGTAGAAATCCAAGATGGCCACCTGGTGACCATATTGGATTTTCGAATCAGAGCAGAAAAAGGTATCTTGCACAACTAGACCCCAAGGGGAACCTGTGTGCCAAATTTGAGAAAGATCCGTGCAGTGGTTCCTGAGAAATCGCGATAAAGCTCCATGGGGAAATCTAAGATGGCCGCCTGGTGGCAATATTGGATATTCAAATTGGACTAAAGTATACATGTTGTAAAACTAGACCCAAAGGGGAACCGGTGTACCAAATTTGAGAAAGATCCATGAAGTAGTTACCGAAAAATAATGATGATAAGATTTCGCTGGCAAATTCAAGATGGCCGCCATGGCAGCCATATTTAAAATCATATCTACACCGCATGACCAAAATCTGGTGTACTCATTGGGAAGAACATGCATGCCAAGTGTCAGCTTAATCGGCTAAGCGGTTTCAGAGAAGAAGATGTTTACGGACGACGCATGACGGACGACGCATGACGGACGACGGACGACGGACAATCAGGCCATGATATTAGCCCATCGGGCCTTCGGCCCAGATGAGCTAAAAATTGATATTGGCCTCAATAAATATTGCTGTATGGACTGGTTGTAATAATGTACTTGACCTTATAATTGCAGTCAATTTTAATGGGTCATATAGCATGGCTTTCACACAGACATATCCATATCTCTGTCTCAATATCACTTTCAGATCTACCTAGGTTCACCAAGACAGTGTGGGTTGCCATTGTCATGATTGCATGAATTGCCAGCTTGGAATCCCCAGGCTTGTGGACCTCATATGAAGACTGGCATGCGCCCCTGGAGGAAATCCCCTGAGAGCGAGATGTTTTTATCACAAAACTGCTTCTGTACTTCCTGTTCATGTCAAAACATTAGACATTTATAAACAATGGTACTATTTATAACCAAACCAAACCAAACCTGCTTTGATTTATGCCTTAATCTCTGCCAGAGATATACAATACAAACGTTAAACGAAAGTTTAAACCAAAAGTTAACTATCCTGGGGAGTTATCCCCCAGAGGAGTAGTCTCCCTTAAGGGAGCTCTCCCCTGGGGAGTTATCCCCCAGAGGAGTAGTCTCCCCTCAGGGAAGCTCTCCCTCTGCTCAGCCAGGATATATAAGCCAGCTCCCAGCATACTCTTCCTCTTTTCTCATTGTTACAAACCGAGACCTGTGGTGTGCAAGGCCGCGGAGTGAGGGGAAGGATGGGAGGGCCATTACATCAAAGCAGGTTTGGTTTGGTTATAAATAATAACATTGTTTATAAATGTTTAATATTTATGGCCCAAACCTACACCTGCTTTGATTTATGCCTCACTACCAACATATGGAGGTGGGAACCTCGGCCTTAATGTATTTGCAATAGCAGGCTGAATATCCGCTGAAATAATCACAAACAAGACAATCACAATCAAAAAGAAAACCCTGGTCAGCACTCCGAAAGGTAATCAAGGATATAAGAAGTGGTTACTTAGCTTGATGCATGTCTCCATGCATGCAGCTGTGGTCTTGGATGTGGAGCACAGTGTTACCCTCCGTAAAGGAACTCAGGCCGTACGCCAAAATGAGCACTTGGAAGGCAGCATGTATTGATTGGGATCTTTATACGCCAATATATCATACAAGGTGTCATTATCTGTGATGTGGAGTGGTACGCAGTATTACCGCCAACGGAACTAAGGTATCAGGACACCCGAGTTCGGAGGTAAGGCAAGTACGGAGTGGTAGTATAGCCAACTCCCCATACAAGTCGTCCACCTTTATTATTCGCAGCGCTAGTCCACATTCCGCTTTAGGTCCAACTCTGTGTACTTCAATCCCCGATGCAGATGCTGGACTGTTGAGAGTTGACAGCGGAATCTTTGAGTCTCCTCTTTGTCTTTGAGATGATCTGGAAGAAGAAATCAAAGCTTTAACCTGAAATGACACAAACAAATCTGCAGTAAAGACAAAGATTAAAATCATAATTGTGTCAAATCTTAAAATATAACTTGGTTGATGGCCCAACTGACCTATTTCTTCTCTTAGGTGACCTAAAAAGAGCACAGATATGACAATAAATCTCAACAAAAAGAACCTTGAACGGTGACGCAGTGGTTAATTATGGAGTAGTAATAGAAGTTACTTATCTTAAATGACTTCATCCATGTAACTGTGATTGTGGTAGGGGTGCGCATTATTACCACCATAAAAGCTAAGGAACCCGAGCGCCAAAGCTGGGAGGTTAAGCAGGATAGAGATGGGCAGAATCCTCCATGCTCTTACCAGGCGACTAACAGTTACCCTAGTCCGTCCACATTCCGCTTTATATTCAACTCTGTGTACTTTAATCCTTGATGCAGATTGGACTGTTGAGAGTTGACAGCGGAATCTCTGAGTCTACTCTGTATCCCTGTCAACTGTCTGTACTTTACTGTTGCTGACACTGATGACCTAAAAATAAACATTATTAATACTCACAAAAGTGTCAGTTCTTGTACGTTGAAACTGTGAGTTGATCGCCAGGAGACTCAGTTGATATGATCTAGAAGATCATAGCTTAACCTGAAATGACACAAGCAAATCTGCAGTAAGGTCAAAGATTAAACTCACCATTGTGTCAGGTTCTTGATTGATGACTTGAGAGTCACTGACTGGCAAGTTGAGCTATTACTTCGTTCTGGTGATCATGTAGTGTGTGGACTAACGATATGACTGAGAGATGAGATGAGCTGATACAGCAAGCCGGAGACTTGCTGCGATGATGACAATTTTGCCCCCCCCCCCCTTTTTTGACAGTTACCTGACCACGTGCTGGCCAGCCACTAGTGGCCCAAGCATGGTCACACTATCTGATTGGACTGACATATCTCTCAGATAGAAAATGGTAAACGTGGAATTTGCTGTCCAGGCACAAGATTGGACAATGTCATGGAGGGACAAGTTCTTCCATAAGGCCATGACGAAGCGATGGCGCGGATTTCAAGAGAAGAAACAGAAGAATAGAAGAATAGATAGAAGCGGGGGAGCGTCAATGGCCAATTGATAAGACCACTTAATGGTTTTCTTTAACCACGAAGCGATTGTATTCTTAGTAATGTCACGTACCGCCGAAGGACGAAGGGACAAGAATAACAGACGACGCGAGCCCCGACCGGGATCGGTACGAGTGAGATAGTGACGTATGGCTCGAACAGGGCATAACAGAAGGTCGTCTTCGAGGCCATGAACGAAGTCTGATAACGCAGGGATGGAGTACAGACGATGCGCACACGGACCTAAGCGAACAGACTCATTTTTGGCGATGAACTCCGGAATAGGTCGGAACGATACGCGCGACCAATCCGCCGACCAGGTCATAGAAGATCTTTCAAGAGCATGAAGTTCAGACACTCTAGCCGCCAAAGCAAAAGCCGCGAGAAAAACTGACTTGTAGGCCACAGCTTTAAGAGACGCGGACTGTAAGGGTTCAAATGGTGGACGAATCAGAGCACACAGAACCACACCAATATCCCATTTCGGTAACAGCTGGCGAGTACGACGAGACTGTAGCGCGAAAGCCCGATTGAGCGCAGAGATATTGTCATTTAGACTAATGTTGATGCCGGCAGAAAGACGTAAAACCCTAGCCAAAGCAGAACGATATCCTTAAATGGTGCTGATTTGAAACTTCTTGTCGCGATGGAGGTGAAGAAGGAAGTCAGCTACTAAGGAAACAGAGTCAGAGTCGGGATTGGCATCACGTTCTCGGCACCAGAAAAAGAAATAGGCCCAATTCGCTTGATAGCAGCGAAGTAGAAGACCGATTGGATGAAAAACCTCGTCTTTTTTTTTTTTTTTTTTTGATGTGAAGTCTGGCATCGAACCTAGACTATCAGCCGGAAAATGAACACCCCACATGACGAAGTGGTGGGACTGCCACCAAAACAGAAGTGGAAGTAGAGACGTCAATACCAGCACTAATGGATTGAGGGAAAACATCTGTAATAAGACCGAAGGCACTGCAGTGACCGAAGTAGAATGCGACCATAATGACTAAGGTCCTGCGTAGAAATGACAAGTTGATGACCAAATAACCAAAATGCCCACGTCTAAAACTGGTCCAACGGTCTATACGGGACGAAGTACTTGAAGGAGAGAGACGAAAAACTGTCCCCAAAGTAACGACGAACCCACAGTAATACCCCCATAATACGACCACGGGAAGCGCAACAAAAACTGGCCTATATCTGAACAAAATTTTGACGGTATCAGCTACAAAGTGTCACACTCTGTAACCATATGGCTTACTTCAATTTGAAAGAAGAATGAGACTGTCACTTTTTCTCTGCTTGAACAACCGAGACGAAAAATGAACCTCCCGTGACCGAACCACTAGGGGCACCACCGCAAGTAAACCTCGATGTGAACGCTCCAAGATGGAGAACACAAAGCCAAGCTATAAAAGTGATACAAGGGCGATGTTGACTCCGAACGGAAGACTTGTCACACGAAATCGACGACCGACGATGGTGACTCGTAGGAGAAACGCCGAAAAACGAGGATGAATTGGTATAAAAAGATACGCATCTCGCAAAGCGATGGGGGTCAACCCAGCGATAAAGAAGACGCAACGCCGAAACGTCTTATTAGAAAAACACCGACATCGAGAGACGTGCAAGCGAACAACGCCAAGTCTCTATACAATGAAGAAAAAGATCCAGAAATGGCGACCGGAACTGTCGAACTTGACGACCCTGATAAGGAGGTATAAAAGAACGACGTGGTGAACAGCGTTATGGCGTACGGAAAGGACTACTAGATGGAAGGTGTCGATGCCGGAGTAAGAGGACCACGTGACGACGTAATGGAACGTCGACGAGGTGTAACAGCAACGACGTAATGCGAAACGCGAATGGCGTTGCTTGAGAAATGGCGTAGTGATTTTCCCAAAAACTTACCAATCAGTTCAATTTATCTGTACATACACGCTCCCGAAAGAGCCGGGTAAAACCTCTGAAGATAAATCTGAAAACTGTAGTCGAAACTGGAAAAAAAATTCACAGTGGAGTCCGAAACAAAACAGCCGTATTATGCGAGACTTGTAATGAGATTTGAACGCATCTAGGAGGTGAACACACTCATTGTTCCCAGCGTTAATCGAGAACGTTACTCCATTGTAGTAACAACCCCGACAATCAACACAAAGAAACTTCCACGTGAAGTAGGAGAATCTTCAATAAAATTTAAAATTCCCCGAAGAGAGCCAATACATTTTGATGTCTCTCGCCGGTAGATGAACAATAAGGTCACAAATCTCACAAATTAACTTGACCAACCAAAACAATGTTCAATCTAGACTCGCCCCCTTATTAGAGGTCCAAACTGGACATAGAAACTCAAATGGAATAGATATAAATTATCATCCGGTTTTTTAAAAAGACAAGTCCAGCTTAGTCTCCGTGGCGCAGTCGGTCAGCGCGCCCGGTTGTCTTTACCTAAAAAAGATAAAGATGAAATAAATGCAGTAGACCAAAGGATGTTTTGGACGAGGCTATCGAGGAGAAAAAACATTGTCCAGGCAGTCTGTGGATCTTCTTACCAGTACCAGGCTGTAACCGGTAAACATACACGGAACTTACCAAGAACAAGAAGACCGCCTGATGGAACAGACTTATGCTGTCCCAGGCCGATGATTGAGAAACTTCAGGCTTGATCCCGCCCGACCACCGACAGGGTAATGATCAATAAATACCCCACGTGCTATCGAACGAGAGCAATTCCAAGATTTCTCGGAGAATAATCCTCAAGCTAATAATAATAAATTCTCAGAACAAAGAAATAAAATTACAGGTCAACCCAATTTGAATTGTACAACTAATTCAAAATAGCGATGGGAAAATTTGGTTGTGAAAATGAATACATCACAATGCAATATTTACCAACAGAAAAATGTGTTTCAAAGAATAGCACAATTTCTTAATAAACAACTCGTGATCTCTTTTGTTGTTCAACACAGCCTTGATTACACAAAGAGAGTAATAAGATAGCTCATTAATATGTAACAAAGAGCCCTAGTGTATAGCTTTTGGCTTGTAATGACGAAGACAAATGCAACAACAACAACACGTAAAGTCAAAGACAGAGAAAAAACTCTGCAAGTTCTCTCTAGATCACAATGATATCAAATAAACAGAATAACACTTGAGAAAACAAGAGACTAAATTTTGGTAGGAGCAACGAACAGCATGCATAGAAGAAAAACTCCCACAAATGGAAAAAGTCGGACACACAAGAACAACAACAACAACGAAAAATGACGGACTGCAACTCTCTGCAGAACCTGTAATTCTCCGACGTTATAATACGTTGAAGCATTTCTATTCCGTGAAGACAAATCTTTGTTCAGTTTCGTACGGTTCATAACAAATAACCTCCTGATTGAACTGTCTGGAACGAGAAAGATAACGGTGTTGTAAAGTTGGTGTTCTTTAAATCTTCAGTCCGACACCGTAATCATTCGGCCACGCAGCTGTAAGAGCAAGCAGGAAATACGGGACGTGTCAATACACGCCGAAAGTGGAGGTTGTAAATCCGTAATGTGAACATTCAAAGCCGAGTACAACCGCCCTTCCATAGAATGAGGGGCTGTTTTCTTTTAGACAAAACAGCAGAGGAAGATTTAAGAGGTAAAAGCCAAAAACAGGACGATTTTATCACTATTGTAAAATCAGCCGGACCAATTGACCGTGAACTGACCACGCGGTAAGATCAAATTCTTTTGTCCGTTGGGGACAATAGAGAGTCCTAGCGACCGGCCTGGCCTTTGTTTGCTGAACAAAGAAACAGGTTTCTCAAGGCCTACAGACAATGCTATGCCAAAGTAGGCCAGACTATACAGTACCATCTCGCTAAGTTCCTGTACGACGGTCCTCTAGTATATTACCAGAGACAGAAGAAGGAGTCGGACTTTTTAGAATTACGGGGTAAATCTAACACGGGACCACCCAGATCTTGATTAATTTTAATGTCCTCAACTAATGCAATTTCCAACACCCGTCTATCGACTTCCGATAGATCAGGGTTCTCAGAAGCCTGAAGTAAATAGGACGTACGGGCTTGTGCATAATTTTTCCAAGCATCATTATCCCAAGACACACATTCATTACACGTGTTATTTTGATAGCAAATTTTGTCTTACAAACGAAACAACGCGTGTGGGCATCTAAGCGTGTCGAAATTCGCCCACACGCACGGCACGAATTTGAAGGAATGGGAACAGAAAACTCAGACATAATTCAGAAAGACATTGTTTCAAAATCAACAAGACTTGAAACAACAACAACTCTTTGAACAACAACTAGTCTTTGTAACAACAACAACTAGGACTGTATTGCAAACTCCCTGACGTGCACCACTGGAGGTACAAACGAGAAAAGAGAAAGAGTATACTGGGGGCTGGCTTATATATCCAGGCTGAGCTGGGAGAGCTCCTTTAAAGGGAGACTACTCCTCTGGGGGATAACTCCCCTGGGGAGTTAACTTTTGGTTTAAACTTTCGTTTAACGTTTGTATTGTTAATCTCTGGCAGAGATTAAGGCATAAATCAAAGCAGGTGTAGGTTTGGGCCATAAATCTGATATTTTCTAGCGGAGAAATGGTGTAGATTTTGACTGTCAGTTGCCGACTTCGTAAATGGAAAAATAGGAGTTCACTTGCCGTGTCCGCCGACGCACTTCGGCTTGTGCCATTTACAAGCCAAAAACTCCGTATCTTTCTTCCGAAGTTGATGGACAATATGTTTAATGTTGCCCTGGTCAAAATTATCAGGTATTAAAGCGTAAACGTTGGTGAGTTTTCCATTCTGATCTGGAACGGTTTTTTTTTTCTCATCGCCATGCTGGAATAACGGCACACTTTACGGTTGTCGCAAAACCAGGCAATCTCCTGCTCAAGAGATGCGAGTATAGCTAACACTTTGATTACCATCGTCACCTCTGTGCAGAGACTGAGCGCACCGCAAATACCCGGGGTATATCTGTACAGTAGGAACATCCGGGTTAATCCGTCGATCTCTTAACGTACAACAACAACAACAGCCACGTTCCGTGTAAAAATTACCCTTCAAATTTCGATCATTTCTTGGCAAAAAAACGTATCAATTCTCATCTGCCATCGCCCAAAAACTATACAGACTCACAACATTACAATTGTGACCAACTGGGCAAGTTTCAGAGCCTAACTCTTTCTAGTTTTCCCGCTTCTGATGTACAAAGCTTTCTGGGGTCCCCATAGCCAAGGACGATTCCAATAATGACATTACTATACTATATTACTATTACCAGGTGCTGGTTGAAGAATTGAGTGTAAACATATCGTCATCAAATACGTCTACTTGCTCTCAAACTGCACTTAGTCTGGACGATTTATTTAACAATCACAACACATTTCTCAGGGAAAGAGGTATTTGTCTTCCAACCAAACATAACGATATACCAGAAGTATACTGGACTCCCAAAATGCATAAATCACCATACAAAGCTAGATTCATAGCTGGTTCTAGAAGCTGCACCACCAAGCTTCTTTCAACCCTGTTGACGAGGGCCCTTCAGAAGGTAAAAACATTTTGGGAAGGTATTGCGCCACTATTTCTAAAAGCTCTGGCGTTGAATGTATGTGGATATTGAAAAACTCAAAATGTCTTATGGAAGAACTTTATGCTAAAGGTCACATACCGTACAGACATGTATCCACATGGGATTTCTCGACTCTATACTACAAACCCTCATCAGGACCTTATTGACCGTTTAAGTTCATTAATAGTATCTGTGTTCAAGACGAGAGATCCTGAAGGATCTTGGCGCCCACCATTGTCCGATAATTGTAAGCTAATGACTAGAGGATCTTTTTGTCCATTGTTACTAAGAACAAACGAATGATTTGTAATTTTGTTTACAGAATTTTGAATCTGAGCGGAAAAGATCGAAAAAGGCCACTGAAAAACACCAAGATATAATCTAAGTTTCAGGAGTTTCAAGATTTCTAGAAACTGTACTTATGTCGGTTGTTATAATACAAGAGGAATGAGCAAAGTTAGTCTGAAAGTGAATGTACATGTACATGTACGGAGGATCCTTCGCCTTTGTTTTGTAGTATTTTTTTTATTTATTTTTTTGCACGTGTCATCATTGGGTACTGGAAGCGAAGACCAATCTCTTTGACACTTTGGCATGAGCTATGAAACCTACTTAAGATTTTATAATCAGGAACGAATGCTAATTCTGTTCTGTTTATTGGGCTATTTTGAGATATCTCTTTTAAGATACCATGCTCGAAAATAGTAAGATGGTACAATACTTAATACTGAAGGGATCCGGTCTGTGCAGTAATGTTGAAACTTCGAAAGTGCCTGAATCCTGATTATCTCCCATGGATCGAAACCTGCAGTAGTCTACGGTTGTCGAGTTGTGACGTTGAGTCACAAGAGTGACGTCCATTCATGTACATGTAGCCGACCCGCCGGCAGACGAAAGGGTGGAGCAGTTCATTTGCTACTGCATGGACTACAGAAAGCGGATTTAAAATTTGAAGAAATACATTTTAATTCCGAATAATATGAACTCCTTGATATGGAAGGTGAAGGTATGGATATTCTCTATAGTCAATATATATAGAATATGCCCCACCGTTTGATCCGCCGACTCTTGTGATGCAACGTCACAACTCGAGAATACCGAATTAATTTGAAGCGTAACTTGGATTTTCGAATCGGACCAAAAAAGGTATCTTGCACTACTAGGCCCCATGTGGGACCTGTGTACCAAATTTCAGAAACATCCATGAAATACTTCCTGAGAATTCACGGTAGCAATGTTTCAAGGGGAAATTCAAGATGGCCGCCTTGTGGCCATATTGGATTTTCGACTCGGACCGAAAAAAGTATCTTGCACAACTAGACCATAAGGGGAACCAAGGGGAGACCACCTGTGTACCAAATTTGAGAAAGATCCATGCAGTACTTCCTGAGAAATCACGTTAACAAATTTGCATGGGAAAATCCAAGATGGCCGCCTGTTGGTCATATTGAATTTTCGAATCGGACCAGAAAAGGTATCTTGCACAACTAGACGACAAGGTGAACCTGTGTACCAAATTTAACAAAGATCCATGCAGTAGTTCCTGAGAAATCGCAATAACAAAGTTTCATGGGGAAATCCAAGATGGCCGCCTGATGGACATATTGGATTTTGGAATCGGACCAGAAAAGGTATCTTGCATAATTGGACCACAAGGGGGACCTGTGTATCAAATTTGGGAAAGATCCAGGCAGTACTTCCTGTGAAATCATGATAACAAAATTTCATGGGGAAGTCTAAGATGGCCGCCTGGTTACCATATTGGATTTTCGATTCGAACCAAAAAGGGCATCTTGCATATCGAGACCCTAAGGGAAACCTGTGTACCAAAATTGAGAAAGATCCATGCAGTAGTTCATGAGAAATGACGATAAAGTTTCATGGGGAAATCCAAGATAGCTGCCTGGCGGCCATATTGGATTTTCGATTCGGACCGAAAAATATATCTTGCACAACTAGACCCTAAGGGGAACCTGTGTACCAAATTTGAGAAAGATCCATACAGTACTTCCTGAGAAATGACGATAACTAGGTTTCATCGGGAAATCCAAGATGGTTGCCTGGTGGCCATATTGGATTTTCGAATCGGACCAGGAAAGGTATCTTGCACAACTAGATCCCAAGGGGAACCTGTGTACCACATTTGAGAAAGATCCATGCAGTACTTCCTGAGAAATGACGAAAAAGTTTCATGGGGAAATCCAATATGGCTGCCTGGTGGCCATATTGGTTTTTCGAATCGGACCGAAAAAGGTATCTTGCACAACTAGACCCCAAGGGGAACCGGTGTACCAAATTTTAGAAAGTTCCATGCAGTAGTTCCTGAGAAATCGCGATAACAAGGTTTCATGGAGAAATCCAAGATGGCTGCCTTGTGGCCATATTGGATTTTCGATTCGGACCGAAAAATGTATCTTGCACAACTAGACCATATGGGGAACCTGTGTACCAAATTTGAGAAAGATCCATACAGTACTTCCTGAGAAATGACGATAAAGTTTCATGGAGAAATCCAAGATGGCAGCCTGGTGGCCATATTGGATTTTCGAATCGGACCAGAACAGGTATCTTGCACAACTAGACCCCAAGGGGAACCTGTGTACCAAATTTGATCAAGATCCATGCAGTACTTCCTGAGAAATTGCAATAACAAGGTTTCATAGGGAAATCCAAGATGGCTGCCTGGTGGCCATATTGGATTTTCGAATCGGATCAAAAAAGGTATCTTGCACAACCAGCCCCCAAGGGGAACCTGTGTACCAAATTTGAGAAAGATCCATGCAGTAGTTCCCGAGAAATCGTGATAAAGTTTCATGGGGAAATCCAAGATGGCTGCCTGGTGGCCATATTGGTTTTTCCAATCGGACCGAAAAAGGTATCTTGCACAACTACACCCCAAGGGGAACCTGTGTACCAAATTTGAGAAAGATCCATGCAGTAGTTCCTGAGAAATCGCGATAACAAGGTTTCATGGGGAAATCCAAGATGGCTGCCTGGTGGCCATATTGGATTTTGGAATCGGATCAAAAAAGGTATCTTGCACAACCAGACCCCAAGGGGAACCTGTGTACCAAATTTGAGAAAGATCCATGCAGTAGGTCCTGAGAAATCGTGATAACAAGGTTTCATGGGGAAATCCAAGATGGCTGCCTGGTGGCCATATAATATTGGTTTTTCGAATCGGACCGAAAAAGGTATCTTGCACAACCAGACCCCAAGGGGAACCTGTGTACCAAATCTGAGAAAGATCCATGCAGTAGTTCCTGAGAAATCGCGATAACAAGGTTTCATGGGGAAATCAAGATGGCTGCCTGGTGGCCATATTGGATTTTCGAATCGGACCAAAAAAGGTATCTTGCACAACCAGACCCCAAGGGGAACCTGTGTACCAAATTTGAGAAAGATCCATGCAGTAGTTCCTGAGAAATCGTGATAACAAGGTTTCATGGGGAAATCCAAGATGGCTGCCTGGTGGCCATACTGGTTTTTCGAATCGGACCGAAAAAGGTATCTTGCACAACTAGACCCGAAGGGGAACCTGTGTACCAAATTTGAGAAAGATCCATGCAGTAGTTCCTGAGAAATCGCGATAACAAGGTTTCATGGGGAAATCCAAGATGGCTGCCTGGTGGCCATATTGGATTTTCGAATCGGACCGAAAAGGGTATCTTGCACAACTAGACCCCAAGGGGAACCTGTGTACCAAATTTGAGAAAGATCCATGCAGTAGTTCCTGAGAAATCGCGATAACAAGGTTTCATGGGGAAATCCAAGATGGCTGCCTGGTGGCCATATTGTGGATTTTCGGAATCGACCAAAAAAGGTTTCTTGCACAACTAGACCCCAAGGGGAACCTGTGTACCAAATTTGAGAAAGATCCATGCAGTACTTCCTGAGAAATCGCGATAACAAGAATTGTTTACGGACGGAGGGACGGACTGACTGACGACGGACGACGGACAAAAAGTGATTTGAACAGCCCACCATCTGGTGATGGTGGGCTAAAAACTGATCGTAGATATATTAATGTCGGAAGCCATAAAGCATTCTTTAGCTCTACTACATACAAGAGATAACATTCATGGGCTGTTTCTTTGTTTATAGAGTTGCTTGAATTTCTCGTAAAAAATATCTATGTAAAATTTGGCAACACAATATATCAACAGCCAATGGGTACTAATTTTGCACCCCTATTGGCTGACCTATATCTGTTCTCTTATGAATAGGACTATATGCAGGAGCTTTCAAAAACCGATCCATTCAATGCCGGTTCCTTCTCATTCACCAAACGCTATATAGACGATCTTCTCGCTGTGGATAATCGCTATATAAATGACGCAGTGAAGGATATATATCCACCTTCACTGGATTTCAAGGAAACTACAGATAACCCTATAGGTACATCATATTTAGACCTATATCTCTATAAAAATGAAGCGGGCCTTCTCTCTCTTCGATTGTATGACAAAAGAGATGATTACAATTTCGACATCGTAAACTATCCCTTTCTGGACAGTAATATTCCAGTGGGACCTGCATATGGCATATACATATCACGCCTAGTAGCATTTGCTAGATCCTGTGTTAAATGTGACGATTTTAATCAACGTCACAAAACATTGTTGCAGAAACTTATAAAACAGGGCTACACCATCAAGCACCTCCACTCAAAGTTTCTCAAATTTGGCGATACATATCGCACGCTGATAGCAAAATACGAGAGTAACGTGCAAGATCTATGGCGTTACGTTTCGTAACTTGTGTCTAATTTCGCTTAACCCGGGGCTAGGGGCCGTATGAACCCATGTACTTCAAGATCCCCATGGTGCTCATATGAACAGTCACAATCAAAGCATGACTGAGATACATCATTCTTTAGATGACGACTTTACAACGAATATTAGGGATTAAGAATACTGATCAGCCATACGGATTTGATATTTTTGGAACATCACGAGGTCTTGCCGGCATCATTGAAAACTGTTGACCGCTTCTCTCTTGCAGGAAACAAGCCTATGTTTATGTATACTATGATTGTCTATTTGAATTTGGTGCTAATACTGTTGTATGGAATATGGAATAGGTCTTTGGATTATGGACGCGGATATTCTCTAATGGAATCGGCTGAATTATGAATGACGGACCAGACGCTTGTAATTTGAAGCATGGCATGTTTTTGTCAAAATTGCCTGGCGTGTGGAATATTGGATGGTATATGCAAACATATATTTTCAATAAATTATTAAAGTTGGCTAATGGCTTATGCACCTTCGCTTAAGGGTACTGATCCCTCCTGCACACATTTTTGCAAACCCTCTAGAACTTGTCTTTATACAGCTAAAAGTATGCCTCATAGCAATGGTAATGTATATATTTCTTGAAAGCACATTTCTTCGGGATTCCAAATATATAAATTTGTTCACTGGGAACCTGTAGGTTGTGAAGATATTCGGATTTTAAACAAAATTAAATTTTTAAATGCTATTTTCAAAAAAGTAATCAACTTATCATAAATTACTTCCATCATTTTCGGTAGAAAACAACTCAAACAAGTAATCTGTGTCTCACTTTTATCAATTTTGGTCTAGTTCTCATTCTACTGACATTTTATTGAATATTTCTTTACAAAATTGAGCATACCACAGTTTTGAACTTTGTAGTTCAATTAAATGTCAACCAAACAAAAACTAGGCCAAAGTTGACAAAAGCAAGACACGAATTCCCTGTTGGAGTTTTGTCTCCAACAGGAAATGATGATGTATGTGATTTTAAGTTGAATACTTTTTTGAAAATAGCCATTCAAAAAGGAAGGCTCAGTTTTTCAAATTATTTTTTAAAAATTTGATTATCTTCACAACCTACGGATTTACAGTGAACAAATTTATTTATTTGAAATCCTTAGGAATGCGCTTTCAAACAAGGGTTATGTGTAACCCGGCAGCTCGCCTTTTGGGTATTGTCAATAACATGCAGCTTCGCATAAAGATCGAGCCCTTCAGGTTGCACATCACTGACAATGACAATACATATTGCAATAAAAATTTGACTTCTTTGTCAGTGATGTTGAAGTTGGATTGAAAGATGAACTATATTATAAAACTTGAAATAAAGATTACCTTTTTTTCCAAAAGTAAGCTTATACATGCCATTATGAATACATGTACAATTGAAATTTGGTCTGAGATGTGGGTGTGAAATGCCTGGACAAATATGGTTCGTGCAAAAGCTTTAGGTTAAATCATGAGGAATGAGATTCGATACCAAAATTGAAGGAAATGGTGTTCTTCATTAAAGGCGACACAAAATTCCAAATCACCAGGGGTTAATATTTAATATTGTACTTCTGAAATGAAATAATGTCATTAAACTATTAGTAATTACTATAAAGGAATATATTGTAGTTGATTTGACGTGTTTGTGTATATGTAACAGGTCGGTGTAAGAACGCATTGTTGAGGCTTTTGTTGAGGCTTTGTGCAGCTGAAAAGGGTCACGTCTAGACGCATTGTTGAGCCCAGACAGGCTATTGTAGGCTCTGTCTTGTGCGTAATTCTTACACCAAGTATAAACCTACAATGTACACTGCATCTCCTACCTAATAGGTTAGTATCACATATAAGAGATATATGCAGCTTCGCAAAAAGATCGAGCCCTTCACGATGGCACATCATTTGAGGTTGCACATCATTGGCAATGCACATCATTTAAAATAATAAATTTATTAAGAAATATGATTTCTATATTTAGTGATGTTGAGGTTGGATTGAAGGAGGAACTATATTATATAACTACCAATAAAGATTACATTTTTTTTCACAAGTAAGCCTACACATCCCATTGCATAGATCTGATGAATACATGTTCATGTATAGTTAGGAACAATAGGTGTGCAATTTTGAGCACGTTCTTGGTGTAACTTTGTGTGATGATATGTGAACAAACAAAGCTAATAACAGTGCAATAGTAGGACTAAATCTATCATTTCCAGCATGCAATGGGACACTTGCACTGTGGTAAACCTTCACATTTGTATGCAAATAAAAGAATGCAATGACAACTGTGTCCAACCATACTGTAATGCTCCATAATAATGTGCACGGGTAAAGACTGAGCTCACAAACTGATTCAAACTCACTTTTAATTAATATAGTAAGTTAAATGTGTGGACACAGATATGGTTGTGCAAAAGCTTCAGGGTCAATGAGAATTTGATAACAAAATTTAAGGAAATGGCGCCCTTCATTTAAGGCGACACGAAATTAAAAACTAACAGGGGTTCGGTACTGCGGGATTCCCCCGCCAGTTATTTTGATATTGTACTTCTGAAATAAAATAATGTCACCAAACTATTAGTAAATACTATAAAGGAATATACTGTATGTGATTTGGTATGTATGACTGTATATACAATGTACACTGCATCTCATGCCTAATAAGAAGTCAAAATTATTCTAAGTCCAGCCTAAACAGAAAAGATTAACCCAGAAAACTTTCTAAGTCCAGCCTAAACATAAAAGTCTAACCGGACACCAACACCGACACCAACACCGCCACTTTCCCCCTCTCTCTCCCAATACCTCGCCTACTTCGTATACGGCGAGCTAAAAATGATTTTATGGAGCGTGATATCACACTCCTCCAGGTTAAAACATAGGGAGATCCCGGAGGTTTCTCTTTAGTGAGTGCTGTGTTCACATTCCTGAGAAAATGTTTAGAGTGTGATGGTGTGCGAGTGTGATCACAGTCCCCAACAATGAATGACTGCATAGAGGCTGGTATTTCATCTTGAAGATGAACATATTCACTCACCCTGAACAGGCCCATGAAAATATTTATCTTCTCGATGAAATAGCAGTCTGATTACCCATGCAAAAGACTGGTACAATTACTTATAGTACCAGCAAGCTTGATTTGAATGTTTTTATGCCCTTCTGTTTACAAGTGTGAGTTTGACAAGGTGCAAAGCTGGTCCATCTTCATTGTATCAAGTTAATTTCTCTGTTCCCACTTCGAACCTGTCTTGACATATCAGACCACGTTCAGAGTTCAAAATCTGAGGTGTAAATTTCACCTACGAACGAGAGCTGAACCAATCAGAACCTGATTTCAGCTGTGACTGTTGTCTTCTGGACAATGTGAACTTGCTGAACTCAAAACAAGCAAAATGTTTTGTATTTGTGGAATAATGGTCATCGACCAATCAGATGTCATAACAGACTTAATGAGGTTATTTACGTTGCAGAACTGAATAGTCTTATAAAATATGTGTAAGACCTATCTGGTAACCTCTCCATTTATGTCTCAACACGTGTACATCAATGAACAGAAACTAAATTCACTCCACTCAATGCTGGTCATGTTCATCTGAAGTGTTTATTCCCAGGTAAGTGGAGGGATTTGAATAAATGACACACTCAAGGTTATTTCACTCATATGGTGACAGTCAGTCTGGTAGGTGAAGGAAGCCGGAGTACCCGGAGAGAACCACCGCCCATCGGCAAGTAAAGTTTCACATATGCAAAAGCGGGTCTCGTACCCATGCTGGTTCAGTGGTGTGAGGCTAGCTCTCACCAGTGAAGTGCCTTCGACCACTCAGCCACCAAGGGCCCTTCACAGATAAGGATGGACAAGGAGTCAAACTATTGACCAGAGAACAATAATTAAATAACATTATTCCTTGCTTTGATAGTAAAACAACAAAATAGACTGACCATGTTCCATTATTGAAGATTGATGTCTGGCCTTACATCTTGTACAAGAATCATCACGCATACATACATGTACATATTCAGATCAATTGTTTACTGGAATCTTTCCATGGGCAGATACATGTATACTGCTTTCAAGGTCTGAGACCAAGACAATCTGGATTTCCAGCACACAGGAGCTTTTGGACTTGTATACTTGTCTTGGATATTCTGATATACACATGTACCGGTATTGTTCATTCACCACTCCTCGCTGACTATGTCACATGATATCATCTCGCAAAGTGGTCATTCACATGTATCCAACAATGATTGGTTGTTGCAGCTGGCGACTGGTTCCAAAAATCCTGTTACCAGCAAACATGAGTTTGTGAAAACTGAGTATGAAATTCCGTCTCCACATCATATTAAACAAGTACATGTAGAATATTGAATCTAGCTTCAATCAAGCATCCAGAAAACTCCAACTACGTTCTCTACGCACGATTACATTTCTTGGATTTTCGGACATCCAAAGATATGTCCAAAAAGTCCTATGTGCACTGGGCTTTAATTGCCCAAAAGACAGCTGAAACTCCATACTCTTTCAGTGAACTCCAAAATAAGCGTCCACTTCACCAGACCAGCCCTGCATCTCTTCAAAAACACAGAAACAGAATGCAAGAATGTGTATGCCAAACATCTGCCCTATGTCTACAGTCAGTGAACATCTTCATCCAATCCCCTCCCCCCACCCCCCAACACCCACCCTTGTTACCTGATGTGAGGGCAGGAGTCCATATATGACCACTAACTGGAAAAGCTAACCAGAACATATAGAGATCAATGACACTTGGACAATTTAACTGTGCTGTGGAGTATACATGTACCTTCATGTTAGAAAGGATATTAAATCAATGAACTTTTGCCCCTGACTTATGCAATACACCTGTTGTTGGGTTCCAAGGAGAAATGTATATATGTACATTGTACAGGAGCAATAATTGTGTGCTATTACAACATCACGGCTAATATAAACTTGGCGTGATCGCCATCTTAAATACACGTGCATGAACATACTTTTATTATGAGACTAATCAATACAAGGATGCTGTATGTATCAACATAATGTAATACAGTTTCCAGACTGCACATTACATAACCCAGGCATAACATAGTAATCATACCATGTCATGAGGATAGCTGACCATTGCTCAACATAGTCAAGCGACAACTCCCATGAGGAATAACTAGGTACGGTAATGAACGAAATAAAGCCTGCAATCCTAGTACAGGTACATGTATATGGTATTAATTGGCATCTGACTTGGCCAGCACTGCATTACAGCTTATTAACACCTCGTGTGCATTTTAATGGTTTTGCAGTTCCCCCATTCTCGGTTTGTCATCATCTACATGTATAGCCATGGTTCGGCAGAATATGGATTTGGCATAGCTGTAAGATTGTCAAATCACATTCACAATCTCGTGATATCTCCAAATATACCCATATTTGAGAAAATATTTCACCAGTGCAGAGATCGCCAGGTTTTCAGTTGCCAAGCCTCACGGGATTTCCGTGAGTATCAAGAAATATGGACTAACCTCCCGGTCTCACGGAAGAGTTTAGAAATCTCACAGAATGCATAGGATATGTTCTCAAGTCTAAATCTGCAGAAAAAAAGACTTATTTTCCCATGAAAAGGAATGTAATATAACATTTTTGACAATTTTTCTATACAAATTGATATAATCTCATATGGAAATTCATTGTCTGGAAATGCATCTGATGCGTTTTAAAACGTCTGAGAACGTCTAGCGGCTGAGGCCCTAGGCGGACCACAGACCCCCGGCCAAAAATTTTTTTTGCCTCACTTCCCTCAGCAAAACTAACAACAAAAAAAGCACCCAAATTAAAAAGCTGTATCTGCCCCTGGATATAGACTGGACACGAGGGACGGACAGACGGACATATGGACAGACGAACACATGGATGCAAACTGCCATCACATAATACGTCCGCCTTTTGGCGTGCATATAACAAGGGTTATGTGTAACCCGGCAGCTCGCCGTTTTGGGTTTTGTCAATAACATGCAGCTTCGCATAAAGATCGAGCCCTTCAGGTTGCACATCACTGGCAATGACAATACATATTGTTATAAAAATTTGACTTCTTTGTCAGTGATGTTGAAGTTGGATTGAAAGATGAACTAATTATATTATAAAACTTGAAATAAAGATTACCTTTTTTTCCAAAAGTAAGCTTATACATGTCATTATGAATACATGTACAATTGAAATTTGGTCTGAGATGTGGGTGTGAAATGCCTGGACAAATATGGTTCGTGCAAAAGCTTTAGGTTAAATCATGATGTGGAATGGGATTCGATACCAAAATTGAAGGAAATGGTGTCCTTCATTAAAGGCGACACAAAATTCCAAACCATCAGGGGCGCGGTACTGCGGGGGAAGGATCCCCCCGCCGGTTATTTAATATTGTACTTCTGAAATAAAATAATGTCATTAAACTATTAGTAATTACTATAAAGGAATATATTGTAGTTGATTTGACGTGTTTGTGTATATACAACGTACACTGCATCTCCTACCTAATAGGTTAGTATCACATATAAGAGATATAAAATTAGAAATTGAAATAGGAGTCCAGCCTGAACAAAAAAGATTAACCCAGAAAACTTTCAGAGTCCAAAAGAAGTCAAAATTATTTTAAGTCCAGCCTAAACAAAAAGCATTAACCTTCCAGCTTGAGTCTAACATTGTGCTAAACATAAAAACTTAACCGGACACCAACACCGACATTTTCCCCCTCTCTCTCCCAATACCTCGCCTACTTCGTATACGGCGAGCTAAAAAAGGAATCTAAAGACACTGGCTGATGTGACGTCAAAAACAGAGTACCGTGATGTTAGCGATGTCATGTTAGAACTCAATGCAGCTTTCAAAACAACGCCCGACGTCGAAAGCTATGATGTTTGGAAAGTTGTTACGCAATATCATGACGTAACAGCAGGCACTAACTTCAGCTGCCTATTCTCTTTTGCTTTTTAGCAATTAACGAATATAGGATTTCCGAAGCAGTCACAAAGAAAAGTAATTGTTGTTATTACATGTGTACATGTACTTAGTTTTATTACCAACTGACATTTTTATTGTCAAGTGTTATTTCATGCATATTTTCAATATGAGTGAACTAGCTCTTTCGTGATTTGCTGATTATGTGGTCAGTGACCTTGACCATTGACCTTGACCTAAATTTTGGAATGTGACACATCCTCTCCTCTTAATGAATCTACTGACACAAAAAGTGTGATTTTCAACGATTTCCAGATTTTGGGGTTCCAGTACCCTTGACCTTGACCTCAGTTTTGGTATGTGAGACAATGTCTCTTCCTTAGATATATAGACACAAAGAAATGTAATTTTTATTGAATTCCTGATTTTAGGGTCACATCGACCTTTGACCTCAGTTTTGGTATGTGACATCTTTTCCAACTAATGAATCCACTCTCAAAAAACTTGCAATTTTCAATGATTTCCTGATTTTTTGTCCACAGTGACCTTTGAACTCGCCTTCAAGTTCAGTATGCGACACCTCGTCTCTACCTAGTGTATCCACTCGGAAAAAATTACAAAGTTCTGTGGATAGAAAACTGCCACAGATATAGACCAGACACGAACAGGTTCAAAGATTTCCTGAGCGTTTTTTTAGGCCATTGATCTTTGACCTCGACCTCCATTTCGGTATGTGACACATCGTCTCCCCATAGGGTATCCACTCACTAAAAATTGGAACTGTAGGTAGAAAACTCTCAGATAACAACCGAACACAAGGGGATGGACAGACAGACAGAAATGGCCATCACATAATACCTTTTGGGTGGGCATTCAAAACTGCAGAAGGCAGATTCTCAAATAAAGTAGGCCACTATGTCCCATTTCTGTCTGTCATTGACAGACCATGACATTAGCAACACCTATAAATTCAAAAATATCATAAACAAACAATGTGCCCTGTATTTTACTAATCAAAACATAGCAACGAATTGCATAAGATGAAAATAAACAGGTGTCCCTATGAATTATTTGTACAGTTTTTAATTTGGCGGGACAAAACGCAAATGACATTAGCAACATTTGTGTTGCTAATGTCATTTTTGCCTCAAAATCTATTTTGTATAATTACAAGAAATTTCCTGTTAGACAAGCACTTGCATATGCTCAGTGGAATCAGGCCAATCACAATATGTATCTGTACCAATGTCAGTGTAGGACATCACCCATGCTGTAATATAGGGCCTTTTCAAAATTTTGCTAATGTCATGTCTGTCAAGGGAGTTTGACAAAAATGACATTAGCAACATTTTTCAAACACCCACAGTATCCATGTATTTGTATTTAATACACCAACAATAGTACATATATCTTAATAAGGTCAGGCTAGTGCCATGGTAAATCTTTCCTTGAATAATTTAATTGACATTTGATTCGTGGTGAATATTTGACAAAAGTTTGACAGACAAATGACATTAGAACAAATGACATTAGCAACATTTACATTTCTGTCTCTCTATTATAATGCAGATAGGGAATGTACAGGGTAAAACTGTTTATATTCACATATGCTTATATTACACAACCGGGTTGGCTTAGCAAACATTACATGTCACACACTTTTTTTTTTTTTTACTTTTAAAGTTGCTAATGTCATTTTTTGGTTGGACAGACAATTTGACAGAAAAGTGGACTACTTTATGATCGAATCCGCCAGAAGGAAATAGTTTACCTATTTTGTTCATCTTCATACGTAGACTGAATATCAACCAAACTTCAATTCTTATCTTCGAGCATGTTCTTACAGCTAACATGAGACTTTGTGCAGATAAAAAATTCATATTTTACAATTTGCCTTTGGTTGGATTCCTAGAACTATGTGGGCAGTTCAGGTCAAGGCTTGGCCAGCAACATCAAGACAAAGATGAATCTGATCAAAATCAGATGGATTACAGGTATATTATTATTATATTATTACAGGTGTTTGACAGATGAGACTCTTGCGAAGTCATCCAGATTGTCCAAAACTTCCATTTTTATGAACCAGGGGATTCCTGTAGTGAGAACTAGACAATTATAAGAATAGTCTTCCTGAAAAGCTTGGTCTCCGATTGACGGGCATCCAAAACATAGCTACCGGGTATTTCCTCGAACCTACCAGCTGACCATTGACATTAGGTCTTTCATATATTTTAATCAGACTGGCTTAAAATATACATCTGTAGTCTACAGATGTACAAATGTACAAAGTTACTACTTATAGAATAGATGCAAATATTGTACTGTATTATAATAGTGTTTATTATCCCTGACCCCATCATAAAGGGAGGTGAGGGTATTGTTTTCGGTCCATTGATCCATCTGTTTGTCTGGACGGATTCTTGAACCTTCAATGGTAGTTTACATTGTGGTTTGCGAAGGTTCCCTGATTCCAATGTAAGGAGCGAAATACTATACCTCAAGGGCAAGGGTTAACACACTTGAAATGGCTTGTTAATGTTCTGGTCAGCATACACACATATAAACTAGTCCACCATGTATCCATTATGTTGGTACTGAATTCACTTCCTAGTCTAATCCCCCGATTACAAATATACAGTAGCACACACCCTAAATGTTTATAATATGTAAGCTATAACATACTGTGTATGAACTTGTTGTAAAGTAATACTATTGTCCAAACTGGTACATATACATGTAACTTGTGTATTTAGTCAGCTATTATACCCTGTCCTCAAGATGAACTTTAAAGCCATTATCAAATTATATTATATCATAACTATGAAAACATGAAAACAAGATGTCAACTGGAATTAGCACTGAGAAAACGTTTTGTCCAGTCTTACATGTATTATTTCATGAGTGAGTGACACCACCCAGCCCAGTTGTCTTCCTGCTACTTCAAAGAAGAAATCTTTGAAGCAGCATGAAACCAGACACCCTCCATCCACCCTATAAAACACTGAGGACAGCGCACAAGATACAGACAGGAGGCTTACATGCAGCGTTCGAAATTACCGCCTGGATACCGGTCGCCGAAAGGTAAATTTTACTTGTGACAGGTAAAAAAAATCTTACCTGTCGATGGCGACAGGTACCAAGATCAACCTAGTTTATTTTCAGTTGTTGCCCTTATTGATTAAAGTTGTTTAATAAATCAAGTAAGTCGGTTTCTCAGTGCTGAAATTCTTCTACATCGCTGATACATCATCAGGTCGATTTCGGATCACCCGGATATGCAAGTTTACATTCTCCACGCATTCTCCCAGTACTAGGGAGTTAGCTCCCTTGAAGCTTTGATGGTATTGTATTACTAAGGGAGCTAACTCTGTTAGGAAGTGGAGAATGGAGCCTCGTTTCCTGTCAGTCAAACTGCAAAACAACATGAAACGTTTTCTTCAGGTTCCATTGAAATGGAACGTTAACGATGGGATGGACATGGCTAGCAACGAATGTGACGGGAATAATACAGAGAATCGGCATGACGAAGCTGTCGCGACGCTCCTGTCTCTGCCGGACAGAAAAAAGTCAGGAACATTTAAGTTTGTTAAAATGTGGAAAACTGGTCGACCATAGTTGAATTATGATACGGAAACTAGCAAAATGTTTTGCGATTACTGCAAACAATTCAGCCGAAGTACTAAAAACAAACGTTTTAGTGGCTGTGATTCGTTGAGAATAGAGTATGTGCGATCTCACAAATCCATTGTAATATCACATTCCTTCGTTTTGTTTGGTTACCTCAATTAATTATACTTGCTGATATGCATGATGATTCTCAACCCTCTGTACCTTTTGGAGGTGGTGAGATTATGTTCAGGTAGTTCAACTGAGGAGACAGGTAAAAATTTGAGTTACCGGTCACCAGGGACAGGTAAAAATTTTCAAACATTTCAACCCCTGACATGGTGCAATAAAGACAAGTGATATTACAGTGATGAACATCACATTATCAAGTTCCTGTTGCTTCTCAGCAAAATGCATTGAAGCAACAGGAACCTGAACCCACCCAACCTATTATTTCATGATGTACTCAACTGGTCACCTATTTATTGACATAGACATAGATGGTGAGGAGCAGCAGTGTGTTTAGAATGCCGATACAGTAGAACCCCGATGAAAAATGTGACTGTTTAATTAAATGTACCTGAGACATTTTTGCTTTCAGGGCTTTATATTACATGTTGTTCACACCGCTTAAGGGTGTGCCCAAATTAAATATGCCCAAATTATAGGAAGTTTGGGGAGAGAAAGAATTCTAAAAATGTACAAAATATGTAGTTTGTTGGGAAGTATTCAATGTTCAGGAAGTTAATAACTGGTTACTTTTTTAACTTTTTCAGCAGTTTGCATCCGGTTATTAATCCATCTTACATGTATTTTTAATTTGGGCACATTAGCGTAATCGAATAGAGGGTGTGCCCAAATTAGCGTAATATAAAGCCCTGCCTTTCACAAGCAGTTGATGGTAATAAAGCCCCGTAAATTTACAGTCTTATAATGAGGTACATGTACTGGTTGAAAAATGAGCATATCCAAACAATAATATATTTTGACCCTGTTGTTTATAATATAAACTAATTTGGTACATGTACATGTATCAATGAAAGAATCGAAGAAGTAATGGATTTCAATGGAGGTATTCAAGTCCGTAGGCTGGTTTGGCAACGGCGGGGTTCGGTAGAGAATATTGCGGAACTCCTAATACGAGCGCCGCAGGCCCCGGAATTTTTTTGAAAATTTAGATGCCATATGGCGCGTTCTGGCGCATTTTGACAGCATATTTTCGACATCCGCCAACTGCATTTTTTCAACTGATAAATTCAGTATATGACTATAATCGACTCGTTGTGTGAATGATAATCTTGTCGACTGGGAGATGGTTAATATTCAACCATGGGAAACCCCCTTTGATCAAGATTATTATCATTAACTCCTCACTCCGGTGTGGTGGCTAAGAGTGTCCGGGGATAAGTGTCCCGTTTCCTATCTTTTTATTGAGTGAAGAGTGTCCTACCTCTGGGAAAATCTGGAGAAGAGTGTCCTAGCTGTGTTAGAAGATAGGAGCCGGACACTCTCAACCATGGGATATTCTTAGCCTCCACACCGGCCTGCCGATATATTTGTGCCACTTCAGTTCACACTTGTTACGATCTAGTAAAGAGATGGATAAATCACGCCAACAATTCCTCTGACTGAGCCATCCTATTATCAAGAAACTGGCCCATGTTTATTACTGTATATTTGGCCGCTATATCTGTCATAAAGAAAATATGTCAACCAGCTAAGACTTGATCACGTTAAGAATAACAATGTAGTTGTCTTGTTGTCATCAATGTGCATGTCAAACTTTACTGTCTCACATTCAGGACTTCTACGAAAGGAATCTTATTCTTTCCAGGACGAATTTTCTATAAATGCCCAGATTTAAGGGGTCAGAAGAGAGGGTCCAATTAAGATCCAATTTTATGTTGAACAGTATACTTTGAAACATGTATTATTTGAATCGAAGGAAGGACTTGCACTGTACTTGCAGTGGACGTACAATGGTCGGCTCAAGGGACCACCAGAAAGGTGTAAACCCCCCCCCAGCCTACGGGCCTGATATTCAAGTTCAGTGAGTGAATATGATTTAACATCACAGGTTTCAGTCAAAATGTTAAGGAGCCGTAAAAGTGACATGCAAAAAACATAATTTTATCTCGGGCCCTGACTTATTATCTCGGGATCCCGTGATATTATCTTGGAGCCTGACTCATTCATCTTGGGATCCCGTGATATCATCTTGGGGCCGGACTTAATTATCTCCGGGCCCGAGATAATATCATGGGGTCCAAGATAATATCACAGGATCCCGAGATAATAAGTCGGGCCCCCGAGATAATATCGCAGGGCCCGAGATAATATCACGGGATCCCGAGATAATAAGTCGGGGCCCCGGGATAATTTTTTTTTTTTCTTGCATGTCACTTTTAGAGCTTCGTAAAATGTACACTGTACATGCTAAGAAATTAACATGGTGAACATTCAATTTCTTTGCTTACAATTGTACTGCATGCACATGGTCATTTCCACATAAATGTTGCACGGGTGACAAATTTTCACTTTCCATCAGCATACTTAATTGTGATTTTTGTCGGGTTTACCAAGGATAAACCCTACATTAGTATCACTCTTCAGTTTTTCTTTTTTCTTCTGCACATGTGTAGTTTTGATCTCCTGCCCGGAGACTGTTCTCATTTGATGCCCCTTACAGCATTCACAACAGGCCTCGCACAAGCCATGCAATTCCAGGCGCTAAGAGTAATGGAATTTCGTTGAAAGGACATGGAAAGTCAGAGGAAATATATGTACAGAGTCCGGGGAAAATGAGTGGAAAAAGTTAAGTTATTCTCTGAAGTTCAGTGAAATTTATTGCGGAATAAAAATCCCAACAGCCTTGAAACGTGTTTGCTGGTGACCGAATTTCGCCAGATTGGAACGAGGTCAGACAGCTCATTTACATATTTTGTGTAGTCTATTGGTTGAACTAAACTCGTGACTGTTTCCCGCTGAATTAATATTCATATTCTGTGACGTGTATTGGTCGAGGTCATAATGTTGACAGCTGATTGGCTCACGCTCTTGACATCTGTACTAATTTACGTATCCAGAACAGTCGCCATTTGAACTGGTCAAATTGCAGTCGCCATTGTTCGTTGGTTTGGAATTTAGCTTTGTGCTAATTTTGCCGATGCCGGGAAAATGCAAATTTAGTGAACATTGGCTGAGACTGGATGATTATAACTATGGTTGTCCCGTCACGGTGAGAGGACAGCCACGTACACGGTGTGTCAAACAAATGTGGATCTGTCCAATATGGGCGATGGTCCTTTACGGAGCCATACAAAAATTACAGGGTACACATTACGCATGGGCAGGAAAATCAGGGACGGCCAACACATGAACATAGCGGCATTTCTGATGCCGACCAATACCCTGCACGACCGTGGCCGTATGCCAACATCTGCCGGCGATCATCGAGAGGGTATTTCTGGCTTTCTTTCAACAAATTAGACATTGGAACCGGAAATATTGTGGTATTTGAAACAAATACAGTCACACTGATATACATAGATTGTCTTTCAATATGAAGTCAGACATGGACGATGGCTGAGTTATGAATGTCTGATCTGGAACTTGTATGAAAAGCGTTGTTTAGAGGTCACGGAAATTTCAAAAATTGGTCATAGAAAAGTCATGGAATTTTGAACCTCTGAAGGTGCACGAACCCTGTCATAAAAAAATACCGTTCTTCTCTCTGACAGTCATATACACGGTGGCTTGTGCATTGAACGTGATAATTGGGAGATTATCGCAGTAAATTTCATCTTTCCAATTACTTTTAAAAGTTGCCTTTATCTGGTATCATTTGTTACGGCGAGAAGGATAGTCATTCTCCACGGTCCAGCGACAACCGATCCTATCTGGCTATTATCTGGGGCTGATGCCAGGAAGTCACTGCGCCACAAAGCAATAGCAGGATAACCAGCGAGTAATATAGGACCAGCACTTGTTGTCCCATCAGTTTTTTTTAGTCAATCTTTCAAATGCAAGAACTCGAAATTGGTACATGATATATAGATCTGAAACTTCAACTTTACACACATATTCTTGAGGTTGTTCTATAACTATATGGCACTTTATGAATTATTATTACGAATATGAATTTTAATATTTTGAACATTTTTCAATCTTTGGTAAGCTACCTTACAACAAAAGTTATGATTCATATATAGTGCAAGATCACAAAGATGATCTTCGCTTTAGATAGGGAATCGTCCTCAATGCGTTTTTGATACACACAGCTGGTGGGGCTAATTTTTGTCTAAAAAGCACCAAATTGACCATTTGAATAGATAAAGATAAAGAATAATCAAGACCCACAGACAAACACGACCAGACTTACAGTGGTTCAAACCTGCCGTATTTTGCACTTTTCGGTGCATTTACAGTCGACATTTTCTCTCCAAAATTCTCGTTGCAAAATTATGACACCTTTAACCAAAATCATATTTAGACTTATTTGTTGGTCAAAATAGCTAAAATTGGTTTTGGTTAAGGTGTCCTATTTTTGTAACAAGAGAAAATCCGCACCGAAAAGTGCCTAAAAATACGAAAATAAGCCAACTTACCAACTTTAGTGAGCCATAAATCCGTGTTCGTGCATCTGCAGTCCTTCATTATTTCGGGTCTTATAATTCAGCATGAAGGCTGTACAAAATGGTCCATTTCATATCCCTTTGATAAAGTGAAAGTTTGGCCCTTCAAAGCGAACAGCTTGAGGACGATTCCCTATGTCAAGCGAACACCACCATTCTTCCCAAATATGGGACTAATAAACTCCTCTGATGCAAGTAAACCCGACATCAGTACTTTAAGTACTTTGATTATTTAAGCTATATTAATCAAAGTTTCAATAAAGTAGGTTTTTTGTCATCTGCAACTGTCAGGTTTTTAAAAATCTGCATTCGAATATGGATAAAATTCTGAAACATTTTTGACTAAAATGTATACCAAATTCATGATTTTTCTCCAGACATAGAAACTCAACTCAACAAAATGTTTCTTTGTTTTTTAAATACACCATCATGTCTAAGTTCCACAGTGAATACCATTTTACAATTAAAGAAATTATTTCTAAACTAATTGAAAAAATTTACTGCGTGGTGTAGGTGTCCCGTCTGTCACAAAAACGGATGATTTTTTAGGTTTTTCTTGAGTACAATAAATTTTAAGAAGGAAAAAAGCCAGTAACATTATTATTTATCTACTGTAACACCTTCTCAATCAGATGCAATTAATTATTTCATTCTTGGTCAAATACGCTGATAAAAATTTCAACTCCATATCTGTCCCGTCTGTCCCAAAACGCTTCAAAAAGCAGCCATAGATTATTGAGTTTTGCGTTCATATGGCCCCAAACCAAACAATGTTTAGAAATCTAGATGCAATGAACATTCTGATGAATGCACAAACCTATACGCCTTGAAAAATTAAGTTTGCGATACAAAATACATACAAATGTGTAAATACATTAAGTTGTTACAGACGGGACATGTGACAGACGGGACACTGAACTGATAACAGCGGATTTTGTGAAAATATGACCTAAAACCAAACAATGTGAAGTAAACTAGAGCACAATGAACAACTTAATTGTAGCATTGACCTACATGATTAAAAAAAGTCTGGAAACAGGAAGATAATTTATAGGGCATGAGATAATGTCTTGTCAGTGTCACGATAAGTTGTCCCGTCTGTCACGTCACTAAGTGGCAAAAATCCATAATTAATCTTCTTCATAGAAAAACTGTTAACCCTAACTCTGATTACTTGTTTAGTCCACTAACATTTGATTTACATTAAAAGTTGATTTTCATTTGAGAAGGAGATAGAAATCTATCTCGTCTATTCCTTTTTCAAATGTGTGGTCCCTGCGTGGTCCCTGCTTGTCCCGTCTGTCACATTTGTCAATTCCAGTTGAAAAGAAAATATTAATAATAATTATTTCAATGTTTCTGTCTTAAGTTAAAGTACAACTAGTTCATTAATTAGCTAATGCTAATTAGCACTCCAAACAAAAGTTCAATGAAAGCTCGTGTGAAAGACGGGCGAAGAGCATTTCCCCAGATAATTTTGTAACACATAATTTGGTACTCATAGGGCTTTAGATCTCCTAAATTTGGGCACACCCCCTAGGCAAGTTTTTTAGGATGTGACAGAGGGTGGAGCACATACCCCTGGAAGATGAGCATATCAGGACTCATCTCGGGTAAAAGTGCCTCTGAGAAGGGATTTCTTCACCAATGGGCGAAACCCAGTGTGAGACAACACCAACTTTATTTTGCGTTTCATGGGTCAACTGACATTAAAAAATCGAATAAAAATAAAATTTGAAATTGCCACTTTTATATTTCCTATGAAAGTTTGAAAATAAAGATTTTAACCCCCTTTTTATTCCTGATTGTATGAATTAGGCTGTTGTATTCTATCTGAAACAATGCCAGCAAATAAAAATGCCAAACAAGAAAAAATACCTTTCACTATGATTTTTTCACTGTAAGTCAGCAAATTGTTGTTGTTGTAAAATGCTGCTAATACTACTCAGGCAATAACGACATTCAATGTAAATTCGGAACCGTCACTGACTGTGTGATCTATCACTCTGTCATGGTACCCATATTTCGACAGTGATGCAGTATGTCAGGGCTAGGAAATGGAGGGTGTTTCAACAGCTCAGCCAATACAGCATGGTTTAAGTTACTGTTGAAGCATGAGGCTGTTGGAACACATGCAAAATTCGCTAGATTGTTCTGGAAGACAACCACAGCCACAACAAATGATGACATTGCTTGATTTGAAGTGTATGTTGGCAGTTAACATGTGAATTAACATACAGTTTTTGACCTTGAGAAAATAGGTCAACATCAGTCATATCCATAGACTTCATTTGGAGAGCCTATCTTCACTCCTTTAATACGAAGCTGCGCATGGACAGACGGACGTACAAGACGATGACAATACCCCATGGCCAAAATTGGCCGAGGGGTAAAAATTATTGCTAATGCTAAATTTGACCTCGATAAACAGGTGAAGGTCAGTCAATTTCATTAAGCTTCTGATCCATCATCAGCTGCATATGTGGTATGACAAGAAAGATGGGCAGACAGACAGACAGACAGATGAAACGAAAAATTTAGTTCATTTTGGGGCATCATTACCTATCTTCAAATTCTAAATATTTTGTAAAAATGCACCAGAACACACCATTCTACTTCAGTTATAGAGAGGAAAAGCAACTCCGAGTAGGGATGACAATTTCATTCTGTATATTTCACTATTATAGCATCTTTAGCAGTGAACAAAGTTACAAACAGCTCCATACGCACAGTATATATACAAGGCATAATTTGATCTTAGCCAATATGCATTAATGACTAGGTAAGCCAATAAATTATGTCAGTCATGTTGGACCGATATTAAAATGAGCGTCATTTTCAGAAATTGTTAAATGTTAAACGATAACCTGACAGTGATCTACAAATGGTGTGATTCAGGTGATACAATACACACTCTACAAATGTTGTAACTCACATGGAAATATACAATTATGAAACATGCGAGTTACAACATTTGTAGGTTTCCATCAGTTCTGATGTGGATTGCCAAGAAAATTATACCAATATTATCTTAAAATGACAGTCCTTATCCAAACTTCCTGACATGTAGAAATATTCAATGCACCATACTTTATTCATTTGTGTACAGTTACTTAGTTCTTGCCAAATAAGCAGATTATGTATTGTTTTCATCAATTAGAGTGTGTATTGTATCACCTGAATCACACCATTTGTAGATCGCTGTCAAGTTATTGCTTAATTTCTGAAAATGACACCATTTTAATATCCGTCCAACCTGGCTTGACATAATTTACTGGGTTACCTATTCATAAATGCGTATTGGCTAAGATCACATTATGCCTTGTATAAGTTTGTAACTTTGTTCACTGCTGAAGATGCTATAACTAATAGCGAAATATACAGAATGAAATTGTCATCCCTACTCGGAGTTGCTTTTCTTCTCTATTATTGGAAAATCATCAGTGGTTCCAATGGATTACTTTAATTACATGTAGATATACATGTAAAAATTTCCAAAGTGGCATGTGCAATATAGCAGGTATGTAGAAGTTTCACTTCAAACATCTTTCTACTTTTTCAGTTCAAAAAATAATTATCAACATTTGTAACTATGCTGTCAAAATGCAACGGTATGAGCAATTTCACGTCAAGGAATTCTGGGGACCTCCACATAAAAAAAAAAAAAAAATGAGCATTAACTGAGTAATAATTTGTGATTTTTGAAAATTGGCAATAATGCATCCCCAGACATCTGGAAGCCCAGGTCTTCCCAGCCACTGGAGCCTAAAGTAGGGAGTTCAGTAAAAATTTCAGTTTTCATTAACCACATACAGACTAGGATTTCTGAAATCTGGTTCAGACAAGGAATATTTTGCTACAAAAATTACGAAAATTGGACCATTATAACTCATTCTCGGACTGACTGAAGTCTCGGAAACATGACCTTCCATGCCCTTCGGGCCTATACATGTATGTATAACATTACGTAATTACTAGCAAATGGTACCCTTTTGAGAGTGTTTTTCAGTCAATATTTATCATAAACTACTTTAAATTTCAAACCGCTGACAGTAGAGCGATGAAATTTTGACCACATCTCCAGACAATAAAGACGAATAATCTATATTATTCACGACTGCTATACTCGCATATAAAACTCAATAATTTGCATAAATTTGCATAATTAATTAGACAAAGTTGACTGATTTTCATTAGAAACCCTCGGGGAAACTTAATAAAACACATACAAATCATTTCAGTGTGAATTGAAGTTTGCATATGTTGTTTGTAGATAAGTAACTCCGAAAATGTAGAAAAGGGGGAGATAACTCAACACCAGGAGCAATTTTCAAGATGGCCGCCATACAAAATGGCCGCCAATCATTCTCTTTAAACTTAGCCATGTTGGGTATCAAATCGAAGCCCTTGAAGAGCACAGTACAGCCATAGTGGTTGTGAGAAACAGTAAAACATATTAAGGGAGTATTCAAGTATTAAGTAGGCAAAAAACATGAATTTTTCGATTAGAATGTGAAAATGATGGAAAAAGTACTGACGTGCTGACCGAGTTAAATGACAATGTTCACTGTATGAAAACCATCCACACATACCGATGTCATACTTAGTACTTGAGTAATCCCCATCATACATGGACTGATGGTTAGCCTGACTAATCATAGATCTGCATGATAAATTGACTGAGCGAGTTATTAAAGTAATGCCAAATTTGGCAATAAATTATAAAACTACGTGAACATGATTAAGCCACATTTTATTTGACAAAAGGATGCTGAAGACAAAGTCGAGAGAAAACTTGAGGCAGGCAGTGCTTGTACGACAAGGGAGTAGTAGGGTTTAACGTCGTTTTCAACCTTGTTTCAGTCATATCACGGCGGTGCCTACATGTGCCAGAACGCGAGAGTGCTCACAATGTGCCTACTTGAGCCAGAACGCGAGAGTGCTCACAATGTGCCTACTTGAGCCAGAACGCGAGAGTGCTCACAGTTCCTATTACCCAGGACACTGATCAGCCCAGCCAGTACAGAACCCGGTCACCCATCCAAGTATTGACCGAGGTTAACATTACTTAACCTCGCCTCGGTGATCTGACGAGAACCAGTGTGTCCAACGACAAGCTTGGATCAGCATCAATATATTTCAGCACCAGATGAAGAAAGACGAATGATGGGACCGTTTCAATTATTGATGAATCTACAATAAATATAAAGCAAAATGAGTGTGTTTTGTTATTGATGTGGATGAAGAACAAATACATCCTCCCCCAGAAACTGATTAATACAGCATCAAAACAGTTATTTGAAAATCAATAGATGTAGAGGGAAAAAACATTTGATTCACATTCAATTGTACACCATATTATCCAGTTACGAAATTGGTTTATTTCTAGTTGACATCTATGTAACCTATGTCCATATCCAAGGTAATACTGCATAAAGAAATCACACACAAATTAATATAGACTATAACTGAAAATTTATTCTGTCAGAATAAAATCAATGTCAGAGAATAGATTTAACGAAACATTTAAATAAGATTTTTTTTTTTAACATAACATATTAATTCACTTAATTGCTGTAGAAGTTTACATGTGGAATGATCTCCACATATTTTGATACTAACCATCCACTGTGTGCCCATAGGCAAGATCTCGGATTCTTTCTTTTGACCAATCCACCCGGAACGGTTAAATAAATCAAATCAGATTCCATGATGTTGATATAAGGATCTGTGTTGGCAAAAAAAACCCAATAAATTTGTTTTGTAATTTTTTGTTTTATTGAAAATATATTATTCATTGTTATTCAATAGTAATTAGGCCTACACTATATTCCAAATATATATTTGTAATATTATTTTCAGTCAGAACCTGTATTACTTCGAACTACGTAATTGCTTCCCTTTCCATAAGTTCCAAGTCTTTTTTAAATGTGGGGAGTGGCAGTGTTTCACGTAATTGTAGTAAAGCGCTTATATTCCATACAGTGGGATAGCCTGGCTGTTCTGTCTGACAATTTGCTTCCCATGTATTTTTCATAGAGACGATCGTCATTTCTCTCCATTATTTTTGAAACCAGAGCAAATTACTAAAGTGAAAATTACTCAAATATTCAAGGAACATCAACGAACGTAATGATCGTGAATGATTCACTGGAGATTTCCAGTTTGAACCGCGACAGTATTGAGGTCACACACGTCGGCAGATGGCTAATTGAACCTTCCGACTTTAAGAATATATATTCAGATTAGCAAAATATTACCTTGCGAGTCGCATATGAGCCACATCCTCAATAAGCTGAAAGCTCCAACCCCCAGATACCTCCAGATCAACTTCGTTGACTGAGTTTGCTGCCATCCTTAATAATATTCTGCAACCTTGCACAAATGAAAGTTATCTGCAAATAAAAGTTTGGCAATTAAAACATCAAGATGCCAACAAAACTTGCCAGAGTGGTAAAAACCTTTCTCCATCCCAGGGACAGGAAGTGCATTAAAAAGTAAAAGCTGCACATCCCTCACCTCACCACCCCTGCCATGTCTCCTTCCCATCCCCTCCCCACAACCGGCTTCAGCCCCTCCTGTCCCCTCCCCTCCCTTCATCTCCTAATACCCTAATTTGGGCACACCCTCAATTCGGCGCAGTTAGTGAAAATTTTCAAAATTCTCCCAATTATGGCAAAATTGGTAGGCTTTGAATAAAATATGACACTTATTTATGAGAAATCTCTATGAACATTAATTCTCAATGCAAGGAAAATATTTTTAAAAAAAAAATTTCACCTCTCTAATTTGGGTGCATCCTAATTTGGTCCCAACATTTAACTTTGTTTTCAAGAGGGGTAATCTGAGTCCTGCCCTGATGCATCTCTTCACCCCACCCCACCTATTACTGCTGATCAAGTTACTTGTTAACAAAGTGGGGCAAACTCTCAAACAACAAAGTGTTACAACTAGAATATTAACTCATTAATTAACAGTAGTCCAGAATTTTGAAGACAAGTTTGATCTGCAATGATTTAAACAAAAAATAAAATAGTATTATATGCTGGCTGTTTATTCTCTTAAATTCAGCTGGATTGTTATTTTCAAGGAGAAACGTGGCCTTCATAGAAAAAACAAATACAAGTGAAGTGAAAATTCAGAGTAAAAAAGTATTGAAAAAAACTTCATACAGTCCATGAATATAATAGCAAAGATATTACAAGGGGAGACTACCAATGGACAGATCACCCGACTATCGATATGCGCATGCGCAATGTGATGTCAATGTCCAGCGCTTCCTGTTACCACGCTGTTTCATTTTGTTGACTCACTCCCGCCGCCAGTGTTAACTTTTCACTGATATTTACACCATAAAATACTGACGACTGTGTGATAATAACTGCTCAAATGGCGTTTTATATGAGAAAGCTATTGATATTCGACACTAGATGCAATAGAACGCTGATAATTACACCGATCAGACCGCGAAAGCGGACAGTCGACAAAGGTCGGCAAATCACTGGAAGGCCGCCATATTGAGTCGGATCGAAATGGGACCAGACTGCACCAACCAAATATATCAAGCATTTTACATTGGACTCCAGTTAAATAACTGAACAACATCGATACGAATCAATAGCTAAGACATTCGACATTTGATATGAAAGAATGGAAATGACAATACTTACCGTTTTCAGCCAAAAATGCGCCGAAATATCGCGACACTCTTGGAAAATTTGATCGTTACGGGAGGTGTGCAAAAAATGACGTCATCCAATTCGATATTCCAAAAATAGAGGAGATTCCCCGTTGAATGATGGGTCACTCGACGAACTCGTGTCCATCAATCCAGTGTAAAACTACAAGTGAAAGTCGCATATCTTCCCAAACACGAGTAACGCGAACGCTGCACATAGGAAAACGCTAGCAGTTAGAAACATCGACTTTATTTTAAACCTTTCAACAAGTACATTTTCATGGGCAATTACTTGTCATTTTTTGTTTATTCTTCATCCCAGTTATATCATATTTATTTTGCTCTGAACAACAAAACCATTAGTTACAATTGAGTACTCATCATTTTCAATACTTTTTTATGTGTTCGCCAGCTACGGCGGCGGCCATATTGGATTTCACTGAACTCCCTACCTAAAGAAATGCAACTGGTAACAGGATCAAATTATTATATCAGTACTAGAGAGAGAAATAGCACTGATTGTGGAAGTGAAGTGTTTACTTTGTTGACACAAGAGGTCCACTAGTCCACTTACATAGAATGCATTATGTAATAAGTCAACTATTACAATATGAGGCCTGGAAGGTGAAGCAGAATATAGTGTTACAGTATGTCTATTTGACGAAAATGGCCGGACTTCAAGCTGACTTGAATCCTTTCAATTCTCCATACTGACCACACTGATGGCAGCTAGCATAGACTGCATTTTAGTTATGTGTGTAAGCAGGGATTGATGTAGCCTAGATTTAGATATATTTAGCTGTCTATACCCTATGCCACATGATTATGCCAGCGCTAACAACACCAATGTCCTTTCAATCCATTTTTGAACCATAATGTTAATAATAGTTAGTAATTGTAAAAAAGAATGTATAACTAGAGGTTCCGCTTTGACCCTTGAGTTGCCGCTCCGGCATGAAGCCTATGCTGGTTGTTTTTTTGGGCAAAAACATACGTCTCCCCCAACCTCCCACCTTGCCTTGAATGGGCACATAATTTAAGGGAAAGTGCTATAAAATGAATGTAGCAATAAGTATCTTAAACAAAGCTGCGTATCTAAAAATATTAATTACAAAGAAGCAATTTTCATTGTATATACATGTATAAGTAGATGAACGGTTGGATGGACATCGGACACAGATGAATGCATGCACACATACACTAAAACCTGATCAAATGCGGGGGCTATCCCAATGAAGCTTCCATCCAAGTTTGGTGAAATTCCATCCAATAGTTCTCAAGGTATCTTGCAGACAAAGCCTGTATATACATGTACAAGCAGATGGACGGACACCGGATGAATGCAGGCACACACACCAAAACCTAGTCAAATGAGGGGGCTATCCTAATGAAGCTTCCATCGAAGTTTGGTGAAATTCTGTTCAGTAGTTCTCCAGATATCTTGCAGACAAGCCCTGTATATACATGTACAAGTAGACGGACGGACGGACACCGGACATGGATGAATGCACGAACACACACCAAAACCTAATCAAATGAGGGGGCTATCCCACTATAGCTTCTATCCAAGGAGAGTGAGATTCCGTCCAGTAGTTCTCAAGATATCTTGCAGACAAGGCCTGTACATACATGTACAAGTAGACGGGCGGACGGACACCGGACATGGATGAATGCACGCACACACACCAAAACCTAATCAAATGAGGGGGCTATCCCACTATAGCTTCTATCCAAGGGGAGTGAGATTCCGTCCAGTAGTTCTCAAGATATCTTGCAGACAAGGCCTGTACATACATGTACAAGTAGATGGATGGACAGACGGACACCGGACACGGACGAAAGCACGCACATACACCAAAACCTAATCAAATGAGGGGGCTATCCCAATGAAGCTTCCATCCAAGTTTGGTGAAATTCTGTCCAGTAGTTCTCCATATATCTTGCAGACAAGCCCTATATATACATGTACAAGTATATGGACGGACGGACAGACACCGGACATGGACGAATGCACGCACACACACCAAAACATAATCAAATGAGGGGGGCTATCCCACTGAAGCTTCCATCCAAGTGTGGTGAAATTCCGTTCAGTAGTTCTCAAGATATCTTGCAGACAAGGCCTGAATATACATGTACAAGTAGATGGACGGACGGACGGACACCGGACACGGATGAACGCATGCACACAAACCAAAACCTAGTCAAATGAGGGGGCTATCCCAATGAAGCTTTCATCCAAGTTTGGTGAAATTCCATCTAGTAGTTCTCCAGATATCTTGCAGACAAGCCCTGTATATACATGTATAAGTAGATGGACGGACGGACGGACACCGGACACGGATGAATGAACCCACATACACCAAAACCTAATCAAATGAGGGGGCAGCATCCCAATGAAGCTTCCATCCAAGTTTGGTGAAATTCCATCCAGTAGTTCTCCAGATATCTTGCAGACAAGCCCTGTATATACATGTACAAGTAGATGGACGGACGGACGGACACCGGACATGGATGAATGCACGCACACACACCAAAATCTAATCAAATGAGGGGGCTATCCCACTAAAGCTTCCATCCAAGTGGGGTGAAATTCCGTCCAGTAGTTCTCAAGATATCTTGCAGACAAGGCCTGTATATACATGTACAAGTAGATGGACGGACGGACGGACACCGGACACGGATGAATGCACGCACATACACCAAAACCTAATCAAATGAGGGGGCTATCCCAATGAAGCTTCCATCCAAGTTTGGTGAAATTCCATCCAGTAGGTCTAAAGATATCTTGCAGACAAGGCAAGGGGACGGACAGACATCCATCCAGACATCCAGACATCCAACCAGACAGACAGACAGACAGCACAAACACTAGATGTCTCCCCCCAACATAGTTGGGGGAGACATAATGAGATATAAATCAAGCATTAGGTTGATGGGCTGCAAAATCCATAAAATTTCAATCAAAAAAAAAAAAGTTTCAGTCCTTTGAAATCCTTTGTCTGTCTGACAATAATAAACTGCATGAACAGATGAAATGCCAAGAAATTGTGACTATATACATGTAAGTTTACTGTCTATAGTGCCACCCAATGATGAACAATATCACAAAACTACATGATGAAGCAAAATCCTCAGATGTGGCCTGGGGAATGTAGATATTGGACTCTAGTTATGAGAATTCAGATCTTTAAAAAAATGGTCATTTGGCTTACAAGGGATGTGAACTATAACACTGGAAATGTTACATTCATGTTCAGCAAAATAGAAATACTTTTTCCTGATTAAGAAGCAAATTTCTATTTTTGTGAAAACAAAATCATATTTTGAGATGCAAAAATGCATCTCCATGATTCGCCAACACCACCAAAATCTTGTCAGTCCTTTGCCTATCTTGCAAGATCATCATACCCAAATTTCATGGAAATCAAACACGTTGTTCAGAAGATATGATGTTACATATGTTTATCTGCATTCATGTCTATAGCGCCACCTAGTGATGAGCAAATGCCACAGAATCAAGCCGGTGAAATCTAAAGCCCTCGGGAGATGGCACATAAGAGTTCAATGGAAAAAACTATAATCGTGATAATGGTTATGGAGGTTTTGACCTTAAGTCAGATAAATGAGATTTTTCATTTAAATGGCAATTTGGTTCACACCGAAAGGGAATTATCTTGTCGGCAATCCTACAATTATGCTTGGCAACCTAGAATAGAACAGTTTTTAAATATTTCTCCAAGCGAATTGGTAAATTTTCATTTCACGAAAAACTTCTTTTTTTTGAGACGCAAAAAACTTGCCTTTATAGTTATGCCAGCTACAACAAAACCTTTTCAGCACATTGACTATCCTTCAGGACCATTGTAATAGAATTTCAAAGAAATCGGACAAGCCGTTCAGACGAAATCGTGAGAGAAAGGTTTACCTAAGCTCTGACTACAACGCCACCTAGTGGAGAGCAGCGGGTATCGAAACACAACCAGACAAATTTCCCAGGCCTAAGGAGATAGCATACAAAATCTGACCCAAAAATATTTAACAGTTTCAGAGATATTCACGTTTAAAGTCGCGGCGGCGGATCCGGCGGAGCCGTTTCTCATGAAAACATAAGAGCATCCACTTTGTGGAAATGCTCTAATGACCAGAGGCATGCTACATTGTAAATACATGATGCAGTGAACACACAAGGCATACATTAATGGACTGAATGGAAAGGAGTTCAAATGTCCTGACCAAGGGTTTGTAATATCATTAATATCTGGTTTAAATCTTGCCCTACCTTGGACTTTGATATACCTGTGCATGAATGACTCTGGATACTGAACTACTTGTACAACCTGTCCAAAGCTACAAAACCTGTCTATACCAACCACATGACTGGCTGTCTTCTCATAATGACATGGGCCATTTTCACCAAAATGTACAAATAACGGTAAAGATACATCTGAAATTTAATTTGTGCAGTTTGGCTACCAAACTGGATTATTCAAGACCTTGCAGGCCACAAAGACTGTTTTCCTGTCAACAAAGCTAGAGTCATTGTACTTAAACCCCTAAAAATGACTAGAAAAGTACCCATTCTAGCCCATGTAATTACCAGGTGACGCTGATGAAGACTGAAGTGAAGACATAATGGAAAAGATTTATTTGTAAAAGTAAAGACACTGATTTGAAGACCATTTTCTTTTAACTAACCAGTTAGTTTTATTGTCTTATTATTAAATACAAGTCAAGCTGCTTTTTGATAAAGTTTTTTTTACTGTTTTCCAAGTTCCCCGAAAATTTATGATCAGAACGTCACTTCATTCTTCTCAATGACTGTTAGTTGGCAAAGAAATTTTATAGTCATTACCATGACAGATTTGTCTTTGCCATTGCTGTAGTTTATAACAGTAAAGACGAATGGTGATAACAGTAAAGACAGTTTTCTGTCAGAATCACATACATGTAGAAGGTGGACAAGAAGTATAACATTATAAGTCCGTAATTTTTCAGACACATTTCCTTCTTGTTTGTATGATTTCTGGGGGATGGTGAATAAAATCAGTATGAAAAGTTCAGTGATAACGGTAAAGACAGATAACAATAGATGACCGCTTTCGATTATCCTGAGCCAGTGAAGCCATGATATGGAAATCTGGTTAAACATGTACATACACACAATCATTTTAACGCATTAAAGTTGTTTATTCTCACTAACTTTGTTACATGTAATTGCTGGATTAGTGGCCTATACGTCTGTAGTGCACTGATAATGAAAAAGACAAACTGATATTCAGACTGCTGTGCTGTATCATTATCAAAAAAAACAAACAAGCGTTCTGAGAACCCCAACATCTCGCCTTGCGGGGTCATCCGCCGAAGGTGTAGCAGTACTGGAAGAATACATGTAGAGCAAACAATAAGGTCTGGAATAGGTGATGTGGTACAGACAATAATGTCTGGAATAGATTATCTGGTACAGACAATAACATCAGTCCCATGTGGGATTACTGGCATATAAGTTAATCCCATGTAGGATGGATAGGTCAGTGCCATCGGATTACTGGTGCATAGGGCAGTCCAGTGTGAGATTACTGCTGGATAGGTCAGTCCCATGTGAGATTACTGCTGGATAGGCCAGTCCTGTGTAGGATTACTGCTGGATGGACCAGTCCCGTGTGTTATCACTGATGGATAGACCAGTCCCCTGTGGGATTACTGCTGGATAGTCCAGTTCCAAGTGGGATTACTGCTAGATAGGCCAGTCCTGTCTGGGATTACTGCTGGATAGATGAGTCTCGTTTGGGATTAATGCTGGATAGGACAGTCCAGCCTGGGATTACTGTTGCATAGGCAGTCCAGTGTGGGATTACTGCTGCATACGGCAATCCTGTGTGGGATTACGGCTGGGGAGGCCAGTCCCATGTGGGATTACTGCTGGATAGGCTAAACCTGTGTGGGATTACAGCGGGATAGGTCAGTCCCATGTAGGATTATGGCTGGATAGGTCAGTGCCATGTGGGATTACTGCTGCATATTGCAGTCCAGTGTCATATTACTTCTGGATACATGTAGGTCAGTCCCGTGTGAGATTACTGCTGTGAAGGCCAGTCCCGTGTGGAATTACTGCTGGATAGGCCAGTCCCATGTGAGATTACTGCTGGATTATAGGCCAGTCCGGTCTGGGATTACTGCTGGATAGGTCAGTCCCGTGTGGGATTACTTCTGGATAGGCCAGTCCCATGTGAGATTACTGCTGGATTATAGGCCAGTCCGGTCTGGGATTACTGCTGGATAGGTCAGTCCCGTGTGGCATTATAGCTGGATAGGCCAATGTCATTTGGGATTACTGCTGGATAGGTCAATCCTGTGTGACATTACTACTGGATAGGCCAGTCCCAAATGGGATTACTGCTGGATAGACCAGTCCGGTCTGGGATTACTGCTGGATAGTTGAGTTCCGTATGGGATTACTGCTGGATAGGTCAGTCCCGTGTAGCATTACTGCTGGATAGGCCAGTGCCATTTGGGAATACTGCTTGATAGGTCAGTCCCGTGTGGGATTACTGCGAGAGAGCTGTGACCTAAGAAAACATGAAACATGTCCAAAACATGTAAATTTTTGCCCAACAAAAACCTTATGAATGGAAACGTACAAAGTCTATACTGCAATAATTAACAAAAATTCATATTTAATGTCATATTTCTTAAATAGCACATGCACATCCTTGAATCACATTGAACTTGGGTAGCAAGTGTCAAACTCATCCAATGAAAGCTGACAGCCTCAGAAAACTTTCCATGTTCAGTACATTATTATTGGCAGATTACTTAGACAAAATCCTCAAAATTTGAACAAAAATTAATATTTCATCTCCTAAATACCACACGTACATCTTCTAATCATAAGAAACATGTGTACCAAGTTTCATAATCATTCAATGACAGCTGACAACTGCAGCAAACTGTGGTGTACAGATGTACATGTGCACTTCAGCCAAACGCAAAACTCTATCATTTGACATAATTTGGAGAAAAATTAATATTTCATCTCAAAAATGGCACAGGTACATTCTCTAATCATAAGAAACATGTGTACCAAGTTTTGTAATCATTCAATGAGAGCTGACAACTGCAGCAAACTTACCATGTACATGTACATGTATACATATAGAGGCTTACATGTACAATTCACCTAAACAGAAAACTCATTCAATGAGAGCTGACAACTGCAGCAAACTTACCATGTACATGTACATGTATACATATAGAGGCTTACATGTACAATTCACCTAAACAGAAAACTAGCATTTGCCATAATTTGGAGAAAAATTTATATTTCATCTCAAGCATAGCACACGTACATCCTCCAATCATAAGAAACATGTGTACCAAGTTTCGTAATCAACCAATGAGAGCTGACAACTGCAGCAAACTTACCATGTAGATGTACATGTATACATGTAGAGGTCTACATGTACAATTCACCTAAACAAGAAACTCTATCATTTGCCATAATTTGGAGAAAAATTAATATTTCTTCTCAAAAATAGCACAGGAACATCCTCTAATCATAAGAAACATGTGTACCAAGTTTCATAATCATCCAATGACAACTGACAACTGCAACAAACTTTCTAAGTACGATGTACTTGCGCACTTCAGGTAAACGCAAAACTCTATCATAGGGATTTTAACATTGGAGCACCCCAGGGGTAGTACCCCCAGGTGGCATACCCACCCCCCATATTTTTATTATTTTTTTAATATTTTTTCTAATTTTTCTAGACATTTTTTGAATTTGCTAAACCAAAAACCTTACCATTTTCAGGCAGGGGACACCGACACCGACAACCGACACCGGCACCGACGACGACATCCTCTTTCCCCCCTCACAATATCTCCCATTTACTTCGTAAGGCGAGATAAAAACATCCAAAATAATTTATGCATCTATTATTTCAGCAATATTATTATGTTTTTACCATTAAAAGAAAGCAAATGTAGAAAATATTGTCTTTACCATTATTTGTACATTTTGCTGAAACTGGCCCACATACACCATCACCCTGCGAAAGATTTTTTGACACAATTGTCCTATGACCACCTCTGAACCTATATAGTTCTCGGGTCGTACATGTAGCTTTCAATACAAACATTTATTTCTGAGAACTTTGTGATAGGCACTAGATGAGTTATTACATAAAAATTTGAGCAGATATGTGAAATTCAGACATAAAAAATTCATTCAGAATTCATTCATGTGGAGCATAATCACACCAGACCAGTGAAATTTCAAGTTCTTTGGGCTAAGCTTTACTCGATAACATAGCCCCCACAATTAGGATTTCTGTTGCCAACAGTGTTGGGGGGAAAAACTTCAAAACTCCTGAGGCAAAGTTACTTTTGCAATGGCCTCAGCATAATTGCTGATTTTGGTGCTCATCCCAAAAAATTCATAAATTGTTGTTTGTATCTATAGCAGGATATATATGTGATATAAATTTCTTGACCTTGGAGAACTCTATATTTTCAAAGGTCAAGGTCAAAAATGTCGAAAACTTTCTTAACTCCTTATAGGCATTTTTTTTTTTCAAAAACAATATATATATGATACTTGAAAGAGCTTTCAAATGATGCAAAAATCATCTTTCTATGTGCCATAGTTTAAAGATATGGAGATATGCCCAGTTGAAAATGGTAGGTGATGGACATGAAGTCCAAATTCAATGGCCTATATTTCAGGAAGTTATTGACCTAGATATGTGTGATTTGGGACCAAAATATTTTGCAGACAGCCTAACCACCTAGCCAAATTTCCTGAAAATTTGTGACGATCACATTCAATGAACATTCAGTTGTTTTGGTGTGGAATGACACATCAATGTCATGAGTAACTATGGTAACCTATCAGTATCATGACATTGTTACCTATTTGTGCTGATGCAATTTAGTATGCACAACTGTAGTTTACATGTATTTGCATCCCATCATCACTCCTGTACAAAGTTGCCCCCAGAGAATTGGCACTGGTATATTTTTAACTTACCCTATTTCTTCTAATTATTCAGATGGCAAAACTTAACTTTAGGCAACTGTGGGGAGAAATTCTGCTAACATTCAACCAATTTCACTCGCTGTTCTTTTAGTTCTTGGTATAAATACCATATCCATGCCACAGTATTTAACCTCAGTTCAGTTGACATAAAGAAAGATTTTTCCTGCTTCCAATAATGTTTTCATAGGTGTGTTCAATGGTTATATTATGCACAGTTAGTGTGGGAAAGTTTATATTTTAGAGTAAGGTCAAAGCCCGTGCCCTAAAATATATAAACTTTCCAACACTAACCGTGTGTAAAATAACCATTGAGCACACCTATGAAAACATTATTTCTTACCCTATTTCTTCTAATTTTTCGAACAGCATTTTTAGACTGAAAACATTATTTCTATTCTATTGCACGACAGATTTCAGTATAATGGGGGCCAAAACGTGGCCCTCAACACTGAAAAATAAACACTGACTTTTTTATGTGCTACCTTGACAATAAGGGTTTGAAGTCTGATTTCGCAAAAGTTTTCCCGTGTGAGGAAATCTAGAATAGATTATGTTGCCCCCCATAAGACAGTTTCTCTGCAGATCAGTGCAGAAGAGCTCCATTCTGCTGCTCCGACTTTAAGCAAGAACTCATTGTGTAGTATAATTGAATGAAGACTACAGCAGTCCATGATATTCAGAATAGTGGGAAAACTAGTTTTCAAGGCAAAAAGAACCCAGCAAATGCAAAGAACAGGTATGGACGGACACAAGGTTTGCCAAGTGAAGTTTTTACCACACAAAAATGAAAATTAATTATGATCTTCCACAGTACTTTTTGAAACTATTCAAAGCATTTCATGCAGATGGCGTATAGTTTTTCCGAGTAAAAGTATGATTTATTGTGGTTGCTAACGTTATGTTATGGACGGCAGTCTGTAACGTTAGTAACATAACATCGTCATAAACACTTCATTTTTTGCTATGGAAAAGATGCTTGCCACAAACTAGATGATTTAGTTCGGAAAGCAGGAGGAAATTTCTTTTGAGCATGTTAAATGCCTATTAACCAACCTACAGGTTATTAAAATGAATATTACTGTTGCTAACATTACATTTGGATGGACTTTGTGGACAGACGAACATGCCTATTCAGAAGATTTCACATAATGCCAGAATTTACCATGATGATCAGATAAATTGTTTCTAAGCTGTGTTATCTACATGCACATGAACTATCAGGCAAATTGATAAAGCAAATGCAATATTTTTACTAAAGTCTGTCCATTTTAATTAGTCGTCTACTTTGGAGCTTGTCAAAAATCAATACTTAACCCTGCAACAATTTTCTTTTTTGCAGTGTGTATAACACACTAAACTCTACAAAATGACTAACATTTCCCTGTGATATCGATAATATATCAGGCTTGAGCTAACTTTTTAATTCTCTCTGTACAAAACTCCAGTACAGTTGTTTATATGCCGGGCCTCAAGTACATATGGAGACGTCATAATATATTCAGGTCTACTGTCACAAAGGTCATTGATGCCGAATACAGTAATAACAGGCGGTCCGTGGGAGCGTCGCTTATATCCCATGCCCAGTGAAATTGCCGAATGATAAACCGCACACACCACTATGACCTTACACGGCATTGTTGACCTTTGTGCTGGACATCACAAATATATTATGACGTCTCCCTATGTAATTGAGTCCCAGTACATGAAACAACTGTACTGAAGTTTTATATGGAGAGAATTACAAAGTTATTTCAAGAGCGATATATTATCGATATCACGGAGAAATGGTAGACATTTTGTAGAGTTCTGTTTGTTCTACACGATGCAAAAAAGAAAATTTATGCAGAGTTAACTGCTGATTATTGACAAGCTTCAAAGTAGACGACTAATTAAAATGGACAGACTATAATTGCTAACGTATGTGGATGGACATGTGTAACATTAGCATGGCAGTGCTAATGGACAATTTACAAACTGATGATTTAGCTGCAAAAATAAATACTGCAGACTGCTATTATCAACCAACTCTGCCCAAGTAAACATAAGAAAGATATATATTTGCAACATAATTTACATAAATCATACTCAGTTGTGTTGCTAACATTATACAAGCGTTCTGAGAACCCCAACATCTCGCCTTGCGGGGTCATTCGCCAAAGCTGCAGCAGTATTGAAAGCATGAGTGTAGAGCAAACCATAATGTCTGGAATAGATAATGTGGTACAGACAATAATGTCTGGAATAGATTATCTGGTACAGACAATGAGTCCCAAGTGGGATTACTGCCAGATAGGTCAATCCCGTGTCAGATGGATATATAAGTCAGTGCCGTGGGATTACTGCTGCATAGGGCAGTTCAGTGTGAGATTACTGCTGGATAGGTTAGTCCCATGTGAGGTTACTGCTGGACAGGCCAATCCTGTGTAGGATTATTGCTAGATGGGCCAATCCTGTGTAGGATTATTGCTAGATGGGCCAGTCCCGTGTGTTATTACTGCTGGATAGACCAGTCCCATGTGGGATTACTGCTGGATAGTCCAGTTCCAAGTGGGATTACTGCTCGATAGGTCAGTCCTGTGTGGGATTACTGCTGCATAGGCAGTTCAGTGTGGGATTACTGCTGCCTACGGCAATCCCATGTGGGATTACTGCTGGGAGACCAGTCCCGTGTGGGATTACTGCTGGATAGGCCAGTCCCATATATGGGATTACTGCTGGATAGGTCAGTCCCGTGTGGCATTACTGCTGGATAGACCAGTGCCATTTTGGATTACTGCTGGATAGGTCAGTCCCGTGAGGGATTACTGCTGGATAGGTCTGACCTAGGAAAACATGAAACATGTCCACCAAGTTTTTAATGATCTCACGAAAGGTTCAGCAAACTTTCCATGTAACTGGCAAATTACTACATGTAAGTCCAAAACCTCATAATTTGGACACACATTAATATATCATTTCATAAACAGCACAGGCGCATCCTCTAATCATAAGAAACATGTATACCAAGTTTCATAATCATCCAATGACAGCTCTGACAACTGCAGCAAACTTGCTATGTACATGTGTACATGTAGATGCCTACATGTGCAATTCTGCTAAATAGAAAACTCTATCATTTGCCATAATTTGGACAAAAATTAATATTTCATCACAAAAATACCACAGGTATATATCCTCTATTCATAAGAAACATGTAAAAAGTTCCATAATCATCCAATGACAGCTGACAACTGCAGCAAACTTTCTAAGTGCAGATGTACATGTGCACTTCAGCTAAATGCAAAACTCTATAATAGTGATTTTAACATTGGAGGTAAACCAAAAACCTTATCATTTCCAGGCTGGTGACACCAACACCAACACCGATGACGACATCCTCTTTTCCCTCTCACAGTATCTCCCCTTTACTTCCTAAGGCGAGATAATAAACAGGGGTTGAAATGTTTGAAATTTTTACCTGTCCCTGGTGATCACACGTTCTCTATTCTCAACAAGTGACAGCCACTAAAAAATTTGTTTTAGTACTTCGGCTGAACTGTTTGCAGTAATCGCAAAACATTTTGCTAGTTTCCATATCACAATTCAACCATGATCAACCATTTTTCCACATTTCAACAAACTTAAATGTTCGTGACTTTTTTCTGTCAGGCGGAGACAACAGCTCGCGACAGCTTCATCATGCTGATTCTCCATATTATTCCTGTTGCTAGCCATGTCCATCCCATCGTTAACTTTCCATTTTAACGGAACCTGAAGGAAACGTTCCATGTTGTTTTGCAGTTTAACTGACAGGAAACGAGGCTGTTGCCATGGTAGTGCATTCTCCACGTCCTAGCAGAGTTAGCTCCCTTAGTAATTCAAAGTCAAAGCTTCAAGGGAGCTTAGTCTCAAGTACTGGGGGAATGCATGGAGAAAGTAAACAAGTTTGCATATCCGGGTGATCTGAAATTGACAGGACGATGTATCAGCGATGTAGAAGAATTTCAGCACTGAGAAACCGACTTACTTGGTTTATTAAACAACTTTAATCAATAAGGGCAACAACTGAAAATAAACTGTAAGATTTTTCTCCACCGGTTACAAGTAAACTTTACCTGTCGGTGACAGGTATCCAGGCGGTAATTTCGAACACTGATAAATAGACGGACACAAAACAAAATGGATTTTCACATTCAATTGCACTTCATATGACTCATCAATTACATAGTGGAAGTGCTGTGTAGGAAATACAGACTTACAATGAAATGTTGACTAACTGTTAAAGAATAGAGTATAGCTTTAACAAAGTTCAATGTTGCTAACATTACTTTTAATTGTGGACGGACATTCTATTGAGTAACGTTTGCAGTTTTTGAAAACGTTATTTGTTATTCACTTTTTATACGCCCGCCAAAAGGCGGACGTATTATGTGATGGCGGTTTCCGTCCGTGTGTCCGCCTGTCCGTCCGTCGTGTCCGGTCTCTATCTGAGACAGTTTTCTATCTACAGTTCTAATTTTTGGTGAGTGGATATCCTATGGGGAGACGATGTGTCGCGTACCAAAATGAAGGCCAAGGTCAGAGGTCAAAGGTCACTGGCCTAAAAAACAGGAAATCACTGAAGTATTCGTGTCCGGTCTATATCTGTGAACGTTTTCTATCCACAGTTGCACTTTTTTGTGAGTGGATACGCTAGGTGGAGATGACATGTCGCGTACCAAATTTGAGGTCGAGGTCAGAGGTCAATGATCACTGTTGCCTAAAATCAGGAAATCATTGATCATTGACAGTTTTCTATCTACAGTTCTAATTTTTGGTGAGTGGATGCCCTAGGGGGGAACAATGTGTTGCATACTAAATGTAGGTCGAGGTCAGAGGTCAAAGGTCAGTGTGACACAAAAATCAGGAAATCATTAAAAATTTCTAATTTTTTGTGAGTGGATTCAATAGGGGGAAATGAATTGTCACATAACAAAATGTAGATCACGGTCGAAGGTCAAAGGTCACCGTGACCCCAAAATCAGGAAATTATTAAACATAACATTTCTTTGTGTCAGTACACATATTAGGGGGACACAAAATGTAGGTCAAAGGTCAAGGTCACTGTGACCCCAAAATCGTGAAATTGTTAAAAATCATGATTTTTTGTGTCCATTGAGAAATTACGGGGAGACAGTTTGCCATGTACCAGAATTCAGGTCAAGGTCAATAGTCAAGGTCACTTGTGACCCCAAAATCAGGAAATCATTAAAAGTCACATTTTCATATGCTTGTCAAAGACGAGGTAATATAGCGATTTTGCGTTCTATCCATTCATCCATTAACATTTGTTGTCCATGCGATATTCTAGTTTGAATGTATGGATTGGTACCAAACTTTGAGTATACCTTACTCGCATGGCAAAAAGGAGCCATACATCAATTTGTCAAAGGTTAAGGTCACAGTTCCCCAAAACTTAATCAAGTTTAGGTGACTACATGTATATGTGTTAGGTTGGAATATTTAGAGTTTTCTCCCCTACATGTATATGACATTTGTCCTGTGAAGTTGTCTCCCGTGTTTGAAACAGCTACATTTAGTTAAACTCTTGTGAGATAAAAACCATACATTTACTAATTTAACGGCGAGAGGGGTCACTTATGAACTTCATACCTGTTTATTAACTCAAAAACAAAGGTTTACTTCATCACTTTCTTCTTCCTTCATGAAAAATTATCTCGTCTGAAAGAAATCCATTTGCAGGAAAACTACTATTTTCTTGTGTTTGACTATTGTCGATTTCAGTGTGGAATATGTCAGCTCTTGGCTTTTGCTCCACGGTCAACTAGTTACCAGGAGTTAAGCTCATTTTAGTTTATCATTCAATACAAGATGTGATATGTTACATTCTCAGAAGCACAAAATTGTAGACCTTTCTCTGGATTGCTAGCTACCAATTGGAGTCAAGGCTATTAAACAACCTTGAAATGGTGCATTTAATGGTGACTGATATGAAATAAACTGAAAGACCAGAGTCAGACCGATACTTTAAGTTGTTTTATTTGTAAAATTTATTTGCAATTCATGCACATTTCGAATTTTAATGAAAACAAAAAAGTTTAATTTAAATTTTTAGACCGCGATGTTCTTCTGTACCTAGAATTTGATATTTTGTGTAACAGTTAGAAATGATCCCCTCTTTGTTCTGACACCTTACCCTTATTGTCTTGTCATCACGAGCACAACATGTGCGCTCGAGATGCATGTCCGATAACTTTTGGCAGTGGATATTGTTCCATAATACGGTATAATAGCACGATCGGGATATTCACCCTTTTCTACAGATCAGTAAACCATTTCGTGTCAAGTGGAAATTGTTCCATAAGGCCATTGTCACTTGATTGGTTGTTTAGCATGACCAGTCCTCATCTATAGTTTGAGGGCAAATAATTAAAATAGATGAGGGATTTACATTTTCATGAGCAAAACTCAATCATTTTCTTCATATTCGTATATAGTTGGTTTGCAATTTCATAAATAATAATAAATAATTATAGCATCTAGCATGTGCATTTAAAAAACCAAGGTCATGCTAAACAACCAATCAAGTGACAATGGCCTAATGTAGTATGACAGTGTGATCAGGATATCCTTTAATATGTGCAAATCATGCTAGATGATTACTGTCACACTACTTGTACTTTATCTTTCTGTTGACATATGCTAGTTTCATACCCAGGGTGCAAACTATTTTTTTTATTCCAGAAAAAGCTGAAAATTGACTGCCTAAAATTAAAAAAAGAACACAAATTTTGGAAGATGTACAGTCGACCGATCTGGTTAGATTTAGATTAGTTCAAGGCTATATGGTTTGAAGCGTATATAGAAGAAATGTCAGATTCCAAAACTTATACACCACCAGCTACTACATAGATTTAGTCTGCAAAATGAACCCTTTATTCCTCTGTTTTCACTCTGTTCCTTCAGAATGGAGAAAGGTGAGAATGGTTCTCAGTCATCATGGTCATATGGTAGTTCAACCACGGTCAAACCCAGGGTGGTAAACGTATATAAGCGAAAGACAACGATTAACTTACACATGCTGAAGATCGGGATTTTAAATCTGATTAATTTTTTTGTATTGGCAGACGGACCGGGCTGTTGATTGAGAAATGTGGGATTATGATGCAGGCCTTGAATTTAACCAAAGTCATTGCCTTGAATGCTCTACCCACTGGCCTTGATGCCCGCTACTATTTTCCAGGTAATTTTATGCCAGCCAGGCCTTGGTGCCCTTATAAATTCTACCAAATTGGCCTTTCCCTCAAATTCCCCAAATTCAAGGCCTGATGATGATTGGACAATAACCCATAACTATAGTTTTCTATTGATAAAGTTGAATTCTACCCTTTTTTTTATAGCTAGACTAATGTTAGTCTCTGTTGTCGCAAACAGTCCACTGAACCCTATTGTCAATTCTACAAAAGGACGTATAGCCTGATAGCACTATTCAACCTTTTTCACAGATTAATAACCACTTCAATAACTTATTGCATAGCCTTGGGGTACCAATAAGCGAACACTTTTGAGCGATTTTAATTTCCAGAAATGCGATTTGAATATTAAAATAAAAACTGGTGGTAGAAAACAAACATGACAAAGGACCCAGCTTTGATAATTATTTTCAGGTATGAATATGTTCTCCAGAAGCAATTTACTTGAGTGAGGAACGATTTCAAATAGAGTGGTTTGATCTCCGAAAATATGATGATGCTGGACCAGTAAGCGAACACTTGCTTGTCAGCGATTTTTCGACCATTTAGAGATACATTATCATTGGATATTGGTCACTGTATGTCGAGAATAGATTGTTGAGCAAAGTGCGTAATCTCTTATCCACAGTAAAACAGACTTCCGCTGAGTGAAAAACATCATAAAACCGCGGCCTACCGTCAAAAACTACGTCGGAGGGAGCAGTCATTTCAGCATGAAGTACCGCCATTCCACATTATGAGAGAAAACAAGGGGAATAACTCAAATCATTACTCGTCCCCTCCAAATCCACAGTAGCGCCCTCACCAGCATAAAAACTTTTGCCGATGTCAAAGATGACGAAAGAAAAAGTTATTTTTCCCAGATATCATCAGATTCACCATCAATTTCTCCAACTTCTAGTGTAATTACTATCTTGATCTGACTTTCTGTCAGTTTGTACAAAGGATGCAAATCTCAAAATATTTTATTTGTTGACCTCCCAAGCGACCTGTCGTCTGCTTTTTCTAACAGAATCGGGCGACAAACGAGCTAGTTTCGTAAGTAGAAATAACCAGCTAATCAAGTAGTTAAACAATTATAAGTTTTGTGTATTGTTAATTTCTCATGATTTAGTATTTTGCCTCATTTGGTTGGACCTGTTCGCTTACTGGTCCTGTTCGCTTACTGGTCGGAAGCTGCTAGTGTACCATGTCTGCTGCGACGAGGGGAACATTAATTTCCTCTACATGATGGCTGTACATGGATAGTCGCACCTGTCCAGCTAATCATATAGTAGTTAGTAATACCATCGCTATATGGCCGAAATAGCGCTGAACGCGACGTTAAACCCTACTCACTCATACTTACCGGCTAGCTGAGGTTGTTGTATCTTCTTTGTTTATGTTCCTATCATAGTTATATTTTAGGATCTTGACTTGGAGTGCCTATGCATGCCATGATAGGTCTACTCTGAGATAGAAATCTGATAATGCACACTCTTAATTCAAGCAGTCATTGAATTCATTCAGTATGTTAGAATTATTAATGGAAACGCCCAGTTTATGATCCAAGTCTTCCAGCTCTAGAACGTAAACTGGACCCATCTTCATTGTTACAACACGACGGAACTGGAAGTTTGCGGACTGTTGAAATCAATTTCCTCATCACCATAATTTGGAATGGAATATTTTATTCATCAAAGCACAAGATAGTCTTCGTTGGATTTTGCATACGTACGGTAGAGATACAAGGCAGAAAGAAACTGCAAGTAAGGGAGGCATGCCGCAGCGGCAGGCAAACTGAACTTCCTGCTCTCTGAGTGAGAGATTCAACCAGCCAGACATTTAGATAACAGCTAAACTTCTATTAATTTCTCAGGTGAAGCACATTCGTACTCAAATTTCGACTATTCTCAATAATTGTGCAACAATGACATAGCAGTTTCGTTAGAAACAAGCGATAAAATCTTACCAAACTTCCTTGACACAGATTCTTCCCAGGAAATGCATTTGTGCCGCCATGTCAATGCGTGACGTCACGTCACTTCCGCCAATGAGATTTGATAGGGGGGGGCGGGGTGATTTTTAGATTTTCAATCAACGAATTAACTAACCCAATAAATAATAATCAAAAAGTAAATAAATGGAATACATATGTGAAAATAAAATCAGTCAAACGCGACAGGCTATCTCTACAAATAACTGATATTCGGGTAAAAAAAATATGTGTTAATTGCTAAGTATAAACAGCCAAACTTCATCATTGCCTAAATTGTAGAATAAGGAAGTTATCAAATCCGCTTTTACTGGTAATAGTCCATAATAATATGGAGATTACGCACTTGATTTACCCGTTCTAAGTAAAGATATTAACATGTATACCAGCTTACATCCGCCATAGTATAAAAAAAAACAAAAACATTTTTAAACATGTCTTCATTTTCAATGCCACAGGTAATGATCAAATCTGAAACAAATATTTATCAATACATAAATTACTACAGGTTAATATTGATGTTTTCTGTTTCGAAACGATGAAAAAAAACCCGTCTGCAGTACCATGTTTGATATATTACTGTACTATGACCGTTCACACTTCAGCACGTGATATGGTCTCTATTATACCCACATCACAGATGCAATTTGAGTTATCTATTGAAAATTTGTCGATTTTTTAATCCAATTCCACCACATAAAAATATGATATGGAGACGCTTTTTTCCTCCACGCCGTAGAACCAAGCCTTGTCTCTTCCCCGAATAAGTTTTAAAGAAACGCAAACCATTTTTACCCCGCAGCACGTGACCTGGTCTCTTCTATGCACCCATATCACAGATGCAAATATGAGCTATCTCTTGAAAAGTGGTCGATTTCTAAATCCATTTCCACCACATAAAAATATGATATGGCGACCCTTTTTTTCTCCACGTCGGAGAACCAAGTCTTGTCTCTTCCCCGAATAAGTTTCAAAGAAAAGCAAACCATTTTCACCAAACAGTACGTGACCTGGTCTCTTCTATACACCCATATCACATCTATGCAAATATGAGCTATCTCTTGAAAAATGGTCGATTTCTTAATTCATTTCTACCACATAAAAATATGATATGGAGACGCTTTTTTTCTCCACGCCGTAGAACCAAATCTTGTCTCTTCCCCGAATAAGTTTCAAAGAAAAGCAAACCATTTTCACCCCACAGCACGTGACCTGGTATCTTCTATACACCCATATCACAGATGCAAATATGAGCTATCTCTTGAAAAATGGTCGATTTCTTAATCCATTTCCACCACATAAAAATATGATATGGAGACCTTTTTTTCCTCCACGCCGTAGAACCAAGCCTTGTCTCTTCCCCGAATAAGTTTTAAAGAAACGCAAACCATTTTTACCCCGCAGCACGTGACCTGGTCTCTTCTATGCACCCATATCACAGATGCAAATATGAGCTATCTCTTGAAAAGTGGTCGATTTCTTAATCCATTTCCACCACATAAAAATATGATATGGCGACCCTTTTTTTCTCCACGTCGGAGAACCAAGTCTTGTCTCTTCCCCGAATAAGTTTCAAAGAAAAGCAAACCATTTTCACCAAACAGTACGTGACCTGGTCTCTTCTATACACCCATATCACATCTATGCAAATATGAGCTATCTCTTGAAAAATGGTCGATTTCTTAAGTCATTTCCACCACATAAAAATATGATATGGAGACGCTTATATTTTCTCCACGCCGTAGAACCAAATCTTGTCTCTTCCCCGAATAAGTTTCAAAGAAAAGCAAACCATTTTCACCCCACAGCACGTGACCTGGTATCTTCTATACACCCATATCACAGATGCAAATATGAGCTATCTCTTGAAAAATGGTCGATTTCTTAATCCATTTCCACCACATAAAAATATGATATGGAGACACTTTTTTTCTCCACGCCGTAGAACCAAGTCTTGTCTCTTCCCCGAATAAGTTTCAAAGAAAACAAACCATTTTCACCCCACAGCACGTGACCTGGTCTCTTCTATACACCCATATCACAGATGCAAATATGAGCTATCTCTTGAAAAATGGTCGATTTCTTAATCCATTTCCACCACATAAAAATATGATATGGAGACACCTTTTTTTTCTCCACGCCGTAGAACCAAGTCTTGTCTCTTCCCCGAATAAGTTTCAAAGAAAACAAACCATTTTCACCCCACAGCACGTGACCTGGTCCCTTCTATACACCCATATCACAGATGCAAATATGAGCTATCTCTTGAAAAATGGTCGATTTCTTAATCCATTTCCACTACATAAAAATATGATATGGAGACGCTTATCTCTTGAAAAATGGTCACAGTACGTGACCTGGTCTCTTCTGTACACCCATATCACATCTATGCAAATATGAGCTATCTCTTGAAAAATGGTCGATTTCTTAAGTCATTTCCACCACATAAAAATATTATATGGAGACGCTTTTTTTTCTCCACGCCGAAGAACCAAGTCTTGTCTCTTTCCCAAATAAGTTTCAAAGAAAAGCAAACCATTTTCACCCCACAGCACGTGACCTGGTCTCTTCTATACACCCATAACACAGATGCAAATATGAGCTATCTCTTGAAAAATGGTCGACTTCTTCATCCATTTCCATCACATAAAAATATGATATGGAGACGCTTTTTTTTCTCCACGCCGAAGAACCAAGTCTTGTCTCTTTCCCAAATAAGTTTCAAAGAAAAGCAAACCATTTTCACCCCACAGCACGTGACCTGGTCTCTTCTATACACCCATATCACAGATGCAAATATGAGCTATCTCTTGAAAAATGGACGATTTCTTAAACCATTTCCACCACATAAATATATGATATGGAGACGGGTTTTTTTCTTCACGCCGTAGAACCAAGTCTTGTCTCTTCCCCGAATAAGTTTCAAAGAAAAGCAAACCGTTTTCACTTCACAGCACGTGACCCGGTCTGTTCTATACACCCATATCACAGAAGCAAATATGAGCTATCTCTTGAAAAATGGTCGATTTCTTAATCCATTTCCACCACATAAAAATATGATATGGAGACGCTTTTTTTCCACGCCGTAGAACCAAGTCTTGTCTCTTCCCCAAATAAGTTACAAAGAAAAGCAAACCATTTTCACCCCACAGCATGTGACCTGGTCTCTTCTATACACGCATATCACAGATGCAAATATGAGCTATCTCTTGAAAAATGGTCGATTTCTTAATCCATTTCTACCACATAAAAATATGATATGGAGACGATTTTTTTTCTTCACGCCGTAGAACCAACTCTTGTCTCTTCCCCGAATAATTCTCCAAAAGCAAACCTTTTTCACCCCACAGCACGTGACCTGGAATCTTCTTAACACCCATATCACAGATGCAAATATGAGCTATCTCTTGAAAAATGGTTGATTTCTTAATCTATTTCCATCACATAAAAATATGATATGGAGACGCTTTTTTTGCTCCACGCCGCAGAACCAAGTATTGTCTCTTCCCCGAATAAGTTTCAAAGAAAAGCAAACCATTTTCACCCCACAGTACGTGACCTGGTCTCTTCTATACACCCATATCACATCTATGCAAATATGAGCTATCTCTTGAAAAATGGTCGATTTCTTAAGTCATTTCCACCACATAAAAATATGATATGGAGACGCTTATATTTTCTCCACGCCGTAGAACCAAATCTTGTCTCTTCCCCGAATAAGTTTCAAAGAAAAGCAAACCATTTTCACCCCACAGCACGTGACCTGGTATCTTCTATACACCCATATCACAGATGCAAATATGAGCTATCTCTTGAAAAATGGTTGATTTCTTAATCCATTTCCACCACATAGAAATATGATATGGAGACCCTTTTTTTCCTCCACGCCGTAGAACCAAGCCTTGTCTCTTCCCCGAATAAGTTTTAAAGAAACGCAAACCATTTTTACCCCGCAGCACGTGACCTGATCTCTTCTATGCACCCATATCACAGATGCAAAGATGAGCTATCTCTTGAAAAGTGGTCGATTTCTTAATCCATTTCCACCACATAAAAATATGATATGGCGACCCTTTTTTTCTCCACGTCGGAGAACCAAGTCTTGTCTCTTCCCCGAATAAGTTTCAAAGAAAAGCAAACCATTTTCACCCCACAGTACGTGACCTGGTCTCTTCTATACACCCATATCACATCTATGTAAATATGAGCTATCTCTTGAAAAATGGTCGATTTCTTAAGTCATTTCCACCACATAAAAATATGATATGGAGACGCTTATATTTTCTCCACGCCGTAGAACCAAATCTTGTCTCTTCCCCGAATAAGTTTCAAAGAAAAGCAAACCATTTTCACCCCACAGCACGTGACCTGGTATCTTGTATACACCCATATCACAGATGCAAATATGAGCTATCTCTTGAAAAATGGTCGATTTTTTAATCCATTTCCACCACATAAAAATATGATATGGAGACACTTTTTTTCTCCACGCCGTAGAACCAAGTCTTGTCTCTTCCCCGAATAAGTTTCAAAGAAAAGCAAACCATTTTCACCCCACAGCACGTGACCTGGTCTCTTCTATACACCCATATCACAGATGCAAATATGAGCTATCTCTTGAAAAATGGTCGATTTCTTAATCCATTTCCACCACATAAAAATATGATATGGAGACACCTTCTTTTTCTCCACGCCGTAGAACCAAGTCTTGTCTCTTCCCCGAATAAGTTTCAAAGAAAAGTAAACCATTTTCACCCCACAGCACGTGACCTGGTCTCTTCTATACACCCATATCACAGATGCAAATATGAGCTATCTCTTGAAAAATGGTCGATTTCTTAATCCATTTCCACTACATAAAAATATGATATGGAGACGCTTATCTCTTGAAAAATGGTCACAGTACGTGACCTGGTCTCTTCTGTACACCCATATCACATCTATGCAAATATGAGCTATCTCTTGAAAAATGGTCGATTTCTTAAGTCATTTCCACCACATAAAAATATTATATGGAGACGCTTATTTTTTCTCCACGCCGTAGAACCAAATCTTGTCTCTTCCCCGAATAAGTTTCAAAGAAAAGCAAACCATTTTCACTTCACAGCACGTGACCTGGTCTCTTCTATACACCCATAACACAGATGCAAATATGAGCTATCTCTTGAAAAATGGTCGACTTCTTCATCCATTTCCATCACATAAAAATATGATATGGAGACGCTTTTTTTTCTCCACGCCGAAGAACCAAGTCTTGTCTCTTTCCCAAATAAGTTTCAAAGAAAAGCAAACCATTTTCACCCCACAGCACGTGACCTGGTCTCTTCTATACACCCATATCACAGATGCAAATATGAGCTATCTCTTGAAAAATGATCGATTTCTTAATCCATTTCCACCACATAAAAATATGATATGGAGACACCTTCTTTTTCTCCACGCCGTAGAACCAAGTCTTGTCTCTTCCCCGATTAAGTTTCAAAGAAAACAAACCATTTTCACCCCACAGCACGTGACCTGGTCTCTTCTATACACCCATATCACAGATGCAAATATCAACTTTATCTTGAAAAATGGTCGATTTTTTAATCCATTTCCACCACATAAAAATATGATATGGAGACACTTTTTTCTCCACGGCGTAGAACCAAGTCTTGTCTCTTCCCCGAACAAGTTTCAAAGAAAAGCAAACCATTTTCACCCCACAGCACGTGACCTGGTCTCTTCTATACACCCATATCACAGATGCAAATATGAGCTATCTCTTGAAAAATGGTCGATTTCTTAATCCATTTCCACCACATAAAAATATGATATGGAGACACCTTCTTTTTCTCCACGCCGTAGAACCAAGTCTTGTCTCTTCCCCGATTAAGTTTCAAAGAAAACAAACCATTTTCACCCCACAGCACGTGACCTGGTCTCTTCTATACACCCATATCACAGATGCAAATATGAGCTATCTCTTGAAAAATGGTCGATTTCTTAATCCATTTCCACTACATAAAAATATGATATGGAGACGCTTATCTCTTGAAAAATGGTCACAGTACGTGACCTGGTCTCTTCTGTACACCCATATCACATCTATGCAAATATGAGCTATCTCTTGAAAAATGGTCGATTTCTTAAGTCATTTCCACCACATAAAAATATTATATGGAGACGCTTATTTTTTCTCCACGCCGTAGAACCAAATCTTGCCTCTTCCCCGAATAAGTTTCAAAGAAACGCAAACCATTTTCACCCCACAGCACGTGATCTGGTCTGTTCTATACACCCATAACACAGATGCAAATATGAGCTATCTCTTGAAAAATGGTCGACTTCTTCATCCATTTCCATCACATAAAAATATGATATGGAGACACTTTTTTCTGCACGCCGTAGAACCAAGTCTTGTCTCTTCCCCGAATAAGTTTCAAAGAAAAGCAAACCATTTTCACCCCACAGCACGTGACCTGGTCTCTTCTATACACCCATATCACAGATGCAAATATGAGCTATCTCTTGAAAAATGGTCGATTTCTTAATCCATTTCCACCACATAAAAATATGATATGGAGACGGGGTTTTTTCTTCACGCCGTAGAACCAAGTCTTGTCTCTTCCCCGAATAAGTTTCAAAGAAAAGCAAACCGTTTTCACTTCACAGCACGTGACCTGGTCTGTTCTATACACCCATAACACAGATGCAAATATGAGCTATCTCTTGAAAAATGGTCGATTTCTTAATCCATTTCCACCACATAAAAATATGATATGGAGACGCTTTTTTTCTCCACGCCGTAGAACCAATTCTAGTCTCTTCCCCAAATAAGTTACAAAGAAAAGCAAACCATTTTCACCCCACAGCATGTGACCTGGTCTCTTCTATACACGCATATCACAGATGCAAATATGAGCTATCTCTTGAAAAATGGTCGATTTCTTAATCCATTTCCACCACATAAAAATATGATATGGAGACGATTTTTTTTCTTCACGCCGTAGAACCAACTCTTGTCTCTTCCCCGAATAATTCTCCAAAAGCAAACCTTTTTCACCCCACAGCACGTGACCTGGAATCTTCTTAACACCCATATCACCGATGCAAATATGAGCTATCTCTTGAAAAATGGTTGATTTCTTAATCTATTTCCATCACATAAAAATATGATATGGAGACGCTTTTTTTGCTCCACGCCGTAGAACCAAGTATTGTCTCTTCCCCGAATAAGTTTCAAAGAAAAGCAAACCATTTTCACCCCACAGCACGTGACCTGGTCTATATACACCCATAATACAGAAGTAAATATGAGCTATCTCTTAAAAAATGGTCGATTTCTTAATCCATTTCCACCACATAAAAATATGATATGGAGACACTTTTTTCTGCACGCCGTAGAACCAAGTCTTGTCTCTTCCCCGAATAAGTTTCAAAGAAAAGCAAACCATTTTCACCCCACAGCACGTGATCTGGTCTCTTCTATACACCCATATCACAGATGCAAATATCAGCCATCTCTTGAAAAATGGTCGATTTCTTAACCCATTTCCACCACTTAAAAATAAGATATGGAGACGCTTTTTTTCTCCACGCCGTAGAATCAAGTCTTGTCTCTTCCCCGGATAAGTTTCAAAGAAACGCAAACCATTTTCACCCCACAGCACGTGATCTGGTCTGTTCTATACATCCATATCACAGATGCAAATATGAGCAATCTCTTGAAAAATGGTCGATTTCTTAATCCATTTCTACCACATAAAAATATGATATGGAGACGCTTTTTTTCTCCACGCCGTAGAACCGTGTCTTGTCTCTTCCCCGAATAATTTTCAAAAGAGCAAACCATTTTCACCCCCACAGCACGTGACCTGGTCTCTTCTATACATCCATATCACAGATGCAAATATTAGTTATCTCTTAAAAAATGGTCGATTTCTTAATCCATTTCCACCACATAAAAATATGATATGGAGACGCTTTTTCCCCACACCGTAGAACCAAGTCTTGTCTCTTCCTCGGATAAGTTTCAAAGAAACGCAAACCATTTTCACCCCACAGCACGTGATCTGGTCTGTTCTATACACCCATATCACAGATGCGAATATGAGCTATCTCCTCAAAAATGGTCGATTTGTTAATCCATTTCCACCACATAAAAATATGATATGGAGACGCTTTTTTCTCCCCACCGGAGAACCAAGTCTTGTCTCTTCCCTGAATAAGTTTCATAGAAAGGCAAACCATTTTCACCCGACACCACGTGACCTGGTCACTTCTATACACCCATATCACAGATGCAAATATGAGCTATCTCTTGAAATTTTTTTGCTTTCTTAATCCATTTCCACCACATAAAAATATGATATGGAGACGCTTTTAGTCTTCACGCCGCAGAACCAAGTCTTGTCTCTTCCCCGAATAAGTTTCAAAGAAAAGCAAACCATTTTCACCCCACAGCACGTGACCTGGTCTCTTCTATACACCCATATCACAGATGCAAATATGAACTATCTCTTGAAAAATGGTCGATTTCTTAATCCATTTCCATCACATAAAAATATGATATGGAGACGCTTTTTTTTCTCCACGGCGTAGAACCAAGTCTTGTCTCTTCCCCGAATAAGTTTCAAAGAAAAGCAAATCATTTTCACCCCACAGCACGTGACCTGGTCTCTACTATACACCCATATCACAGATGCAAATATGAGCAATCCCTTGAAAAATGGTCGATTTCTTAATCCATTTCCACCACATAAAAATATGATATGGAGAAGCTTTTTTTCTCCACGCCGTAGAACCATGTCGTGTCTCTTCCCCGATTAAGTTTCAAAGAAAACAAACCATTTTCACCCCACAGCACGTGACCTGGTCTCTTCTATACACCCATATCACAGATGCAAATATGAGCTATCTCTTGAAAAATGGTCGATTTTTTAATCCATTTCCACTACATAAAAATATGATATGGAGACGCTTTTTTTCTCCACGCCGTAGAACCATGTCTTTTCTCTTCGCCGAATAAGTTTCAAAGAAAAGCAAACCATTTTCAACCCACAGCACGTGATCTGGTCTGTTCTATACACCCATATCACAGATGCAAATATGAGCAATCTCTTGAAAAATGGTCGATTTCTTAATCCATTTCTACCACATAAAAATATGATATGGAGACGGTTTTTTTCTCCACGCCGTAGAACCATGTCTTGTCTCTTCCCCGAATAATTTTCAAAAGAGCAAACCATTTTCACCCCCACAGCACGTGACCTGGTCTCTTCTATACATCCATATCACAGATGCAAATATTAGTTATCTCTTAAAAAATGGTCGATTTCTTAATCCATTTCCACCACATAAAAATATGATATGGAGACGCTTTTTCCCCACACCGTAGAACCAAGTCTTGTCTCTTCCCCGAATAAGTTCCAACGAAAAAAGCAAACCATTTTCACCCCACAGCACGTGACCTGGTCTCTTCTATACACCCATATCACAGATGCAAATATGAGCAATCCCTTGAAAAATGGTCGATTTCTTAATCCATTTCCACCACATAAAAATATGATATGGAGACGCTCTTTTTCTCCACGCCGTAGAACCATGTCTTGTCTCTTCCCCGATTAAGTTTCAAAGAAAACAAACCATTTTCACCCCAAAGCACGTGACCTGGTCTCTTCTGTACACCCATATCACAGATGCAAATATGAGCTATCTCTAGAAAAATGGTCGGTTTCTTAATCCATTTCCAACACATAAAAATATGATATGGAGACGCTTTTTCCCCACACCGTAGAACCAAATCTTGTCTCTTCCTCGGATAAGTTTCAAAGAAACGCAAACCATTTTCACCCCACAGCACGTGATCTGGTCTGTTCTATACACCCATATCACAGATGCAAATATGAGCTATCTCTTGAAAAATGGTCGATTTCTTAATCCATTTCCACTACATAAAAATATGATATGGAGACGCTTTTTTTCTCCACGCCGGAGAACCAAGACTTGTCTCTTCCCTGAATAAGTTTCATAGAAAGGCAAACCATTTTCACCCGACACCACGTGACCTGGTCACTTCTATACACCCATATCACAGATGCAAATATGAGCTATCTCTTGAAATTTTTTTGCTTTCTTAATCCATTTCCACCACATAAAAATATGATATGGAGACGCTTTTAGTCTTCACGCCGCAGAACCAAGTCTTGTCTCTTCCCCGAATAAGTTTCAAAGAAAAGCAAACCATTTTCACCCCACAGCACGTGACCTGGTCTCTTCTATACACCCATATGACAGATGCAAATATGAACTATCTCTTGAAAAATGGTCGATTTCTTAATCCATTTCCATCACATAAAAATATGATATGGAGACCCTTTTTTTTCTCCACGGCGTAGAACCAAGTCTTGTCTCTTCCCCGAATAAGTTTCAAAGAAAAGCAAACCATTTTCACCCCACAGCACGTGACCTGGTCTCTTCTATACACCCATATCACAGATGCAAATATGAGCAATCTCTTGAAAAATGGTCGATTTCTTAATCCATTTCCACCACATAAAAATATGATATGGAGACGCTTTTTTTCTCCACGCCGTAGAACCATGTCTTGTCTCTTCCCCGAATAAGTTGCAAATAAAATCAAACCATTTTCACCCCACAGCACGTGACCTGGTCTCTTCTATACACCCATATCACAGATGCAAATATGAGCTATCTCTTGAAAAATGGTCGATTTCTTAATCCATTTCCACACATAAAAATATGATATGGAGACGCTTTTTTCTCCCACGCCGTAGAACCATGTCTTGTCTCTTCCGAATAAGTTTCAAAGAAAACAAACCATTTTCACCCCACAGCACGTGACCTGGTCTCTTCTATACACCCATATCACATCTATGCAAATATGAGCTATCTCTTGAAAAATGGTCGATTTCTTAAGTCATTTCCACCACATAAAAATATGATATGGAGACGCCATTTTCACCCCACAGCACGTGATCTGGTCTGTTCTATACACCCATATCACAGATGCAAATATGAGCTATCTCTTGAAAAATGGTCGATTTCTTAATCCATTTCCACTACATAAAAATATGATATGGAGACGCTTTTTTTCTCCACGCCGGAGAACCAAGACTTGTCTCTTCCCTGAATAAGTTTCATAGAAAGGCAAACCATTTTCACCCGACACCACGTGACCTGGTCACTTCTATACACCCATATCACAGATGCAAATATGAGCTATCTCTTGAAATTTTTTTGCTTTCTTAATCCATTTCCACCACATAAAAATATGATATGGAGACGCTTTTAGTCTTCACGCCGCAGAACCAAGTCTTGTCTCTTCCCCGAATAAGTTTCAAAGAAAAGCAAACCATTTTCACCCCACAGCACGTGACCTGGTCTCTTCTATACACCCATATGACAGATGCAAATATGAACTATCTCTTGAAAAATGGTCGATTTCTTAATCCATTTCCATCACATAAAAATATGATATGGAGACCCTTTTTTTTCTCCACGGCGTAGAACCAAGTCTTGTCTCTTCCCCGAATAAGTTTCAAAGAAAAGCAAACCATTTTCACCCCACAGCACGTGACCTGGTCTCTTCTATACACCCATATCACAGATGCAAATATGAGCAATCTCTTGAAAAATGGTCGATTTCTTAATCCATTTCCACCACATAAAAATATGATATGGAGACGCTTTTTTTCTCCACGCCGTAGAACCATGTCTTGTCTCTTCCCCGAATAAGTTTCAAAGAAAACAAACCATTTTCACCCCACAGCACGTGACCTGGTCTCTTCTATACACCCATATCACAGATGCAAATATGAGCTATCTCTTGAAAAATGGTCGATTTCTTAATCCATTTCCACTACATAAAAATATGATATGGAGACGCTTTTTTCTCCCCGCCGTAGAACCATGTCTTTTCTCTTCGCCGAATAAGTTTCAAAGAAAAGCAAACCATTTTCACCCCACAGCACGTGACCTGGTCTCTTCTATACACCCATATCACATCTATGCAAATATGAGCTATCTCTTGAAAAATGGTCGATTTCTTAAGTCATTTCCACCACATAAAAATATGATATGGAGACGCTTATCTCTTGAAAAATGGTCACAGTACGTGACCTGGTCTCTTCTGTACACCCATATCACATCTATGCAAATATGAGCTATCTCTTGAAAAATGGTCGATTTCTTAAGTCATTTCCACCACATAAAAATATTATATGGAGACGCTTATTTTTTCTCCACGCCGTAGAACCAAATCTTGTCTCTTCCCCGAATAAGTTTCAAAGAAAAGCAAACCATTTTCACCCCACAGCACGTGACCTGGTCTATATACACCCATAATACAGAAGTAAATATGAGCTATCTCTTAAAAAATGGTCGATTTCTTAATCCATTTCCACCACATAAAAATATGATATGGAGACACTTTTTTCTGCACGCCGTAGAACCAAGTCTTGTCTCTTCCCCGAATAAGTCTCAAAGAAAAGCAAACCATTTTCACCCCACAGCACGTGATCTGGTCTCTTCTATACACCCATATCACAGATGCAAATATCAGCTATCTCTTGAAAAATGGTCGATTTCTTAACCCATTTCCACCACTTAAAAATAAGATATGGAGACGCTTTTTTTCTCCACGCCGTAGAATCAAGTCTTGTCTCTTCCCCGGATAAGTTTCAAAGAAACGCAAACCATTTTCACCCCACAGCACGTGATCTGGTCTGTTCTATACATCCATATCACAGATGCAAATATGAGCAATCTCTTGAAAAATGGTCGATTTCTTAATCCATTTCTACCACATAAAAATATGATATGGAGACGCTTTTTTTCTCCACGCCGTAGAACCGTGTCTTGTCTCTTCCCCGAATAATTTTCAAAAGAGCAAACCATTTTCACCCCCACAGCACGTGACCTGGTCTCTTCTATACATCCATATCACAGATGCAAATATTAGTTATCTCTTAAAAAATGGTCGATTTCTTAATCCATTTCCACCACATAAAAATATGATATGGAGACGCTTTTTCCCCACACCGTAGAACCAAGTCTTGTCTCTTCCTCGAATAAGTTTCAAAGAAACGCAAACCATTTTCACCCCACAGCACGTGATCTGGTCTGTTCTATACACCCATATCACAGATGCGAATATGAGCTATCTCCTCAAAAATGGTCGATTTGTTAATCCATTTCCACCACATAAAAATATGATATGGAGACGCTTTTTTCTCCCCACCGGAGAACCAAGTCTTGTCTCTTCCCTGAATAAGTTTCATAGAAAGGCAAACCATTTTCACCCGACACCACGTGACCTGGTCACTTCTATACACCCATATCACAGATGCAAATATGAGCTATCTCTTGAAATTTTTTTGCTTTCTTAATCCATTTCCACCACATAAAAATATGATATGGAGACGCTTTTAGTCTTCACGCCGCAGAACCAAGTCTTGTCTCTTCCCCGAATAAGTTTCAAAGAAAAGCAAACCATTTTCACCCCACAGCACGTGACCTGGTCTCTTCTATACACCCATATGACAGATGCAAATATGAACTATCTCTTGAAAAATGGTCGATTTCTTAATCCATTTCCATCACATAAAAATATGATATGGAGACGCTTTTTTTTCTCCACGGCGTAGAACCAAGTCTTGTCTCTTCCCCGAATAAGTTTCAAAGAAAAGCAAATCATTTTCACCCCACAGCACGTGACCTGGTCTCTACTATACACCCATATCACAGATGCAAATATGAGCAATCCCTTGAAAAATGGTCGATTTCTTAATCCATTTCCACCACATAAAAATATGATATGGAGAAGCTTTTTTTCTCCACGCCGTAGAACCATGTCGTGTCTCTTCCCCGATTAAGTTTCAAAGAAAACAAACCATTTTCACCCCACAGCACGTGACCTGGTCTCTTCTATACACCCATATCACAGATGCAAATATGAGCTATCTCTTGAAAAATGGTCGATTTTTTAATCCATTTCCACTACATAAAAATATGATATGGAGACGCTTTTTTTCTCCACGCCGTAGAACCATGTCTTTTCTCTTCGCCGAATAAGTTTCAAAGAAAAGCAAACCATTTTCAACCCACAGCACGTGATCTGGTCTGTTCTATACACCCATATCACAGATGCAAATATGAGCAATCTCTTGAAAAATGGTCGATTTCTTAATCCATTTCTACCACATAAAAATATGATATGGAGACGGGTTTTTTCTCCACGCCGTAGAACCATGTCTTGTCTCTTCCCCGAATAATTTTCAAAAGAGCAAACCATTTTCACCCCCACAGCACGTGACCTGGTCTCTTCTATACATCCATATCACAGATGCAAATATTAGTTATCTCTTAAAAAATGGTCGATTTCTTAATCCATTTCCACCACATAAAAATATGATATGGAGACGCTTTTTCCCCACACCGTAGAACCAAGTCTTGTCTCTTCCCCGAATAAGTTCCAAAGAAAAGCAAACCATTTTCACCCCACAGCACGTGACCTGGTCTCTTCTATACACCCATATCACAGATGCAAATATGAGCAATCCCTTGAAAAATGGTCGATTTCTTAATCCATTTCCACCACATAAAAATATGATATGGAGACGCTCTTTTTCTCCACGCCGTAGAACCATGTCTTGTCTCTTCCCCGATTAAGTTTCAAAGAAAACAAACCATTTTCACCCCAAAGCACGTGACCTGGTCTCTTCTGTACACCCATATCACAGATGCAAATATGAGCTATCTCTAGAAAAATGGTCGGTTTCTTAATCCATTTCCAACACATAAAAATATGATATGGAGACGCTTTTTCCCCACACCGTAGAACCAAATCTTGTCTCTTCCTCGGATAAGTTTGAAAGAAACGCAAACCATTTTCACCCCACAGCACGTGATCTGGTCTGTTCTATACACCCATATCACAGATGCAAATATGAGCTATCTCTTGAAAAATGGTCGATTTCTTAATCCATTTCCACTACATAAAAATATGATATGGAGACGCTTTTTTTCTCCACGCCGGAGAACCAAGACTTGTCTCTTCCCTGAATAAGTTTCATAGAAAGGCAAACCATTTTCACCCGACACCACGTGACCTGGTCACTTCTATACACCCATATCACAGATGCAAATATGAGCTATCTCTTGAAATTTTTTTGCTTTCTTAATCCATTTCCACCACATAAAAATATGATATGGAGACGCTTTAGTCTTCACGCCGCAGAACCAAGTCTTGTCTCTTCCCCGAATAAGTTTCAAAGAAAAGCAAACCATTTTCACCCCACAGCACGTGACCTGGTCTCTTCTATACACCCATATCACAGATGCAAATATGAACTATCTCTTGAAAAATGGTCGATTTCTTAATCCATTTCCACCACATAAAAATATGATATGGAGACGCTTTTTTTCTCCACGCCGTAGAACCATGTCTTGTCTCTTCCCCGAATAAGTTTCAAAGAAAACAAACCATTTTCACCCCACAGCACGTGACCTGGTCTCTTCTATACACCCATATCACAGATGCAAATATGAGCTATCTCTTGAAAAATGGTCGATTTCTTAATCCATTTCCACTACATAAAAATATGATATGGAGACGCTTTTTTCTCCCCGCCGTAGAACCATGTCTTTTCTCTTCGCCGAATAAGTTTCAAAGAAAAGCAAACCATTTTCACCCCACAGCACGTGACCTGGTCTCTTCTATACACCCATATCACATCTATGCAAATATGAGCTATCTCTTGAAAAATGGTCGATTTCTTAAGTCATTTCCACCACATAAAAATATGATATGGAGACGCTTATCTCTTGAAAAATGGTCACAGTACGTGACCTGGTCTCTTCTGTACACCCATATCACATCTATGCAAATATGAGCTATACTCTTGAAAAATGGTCGATTTCTTAAGTCATTTCCACCACATAAAAATATTATATGGAGACGCTTATTTTTTCTCCACGCCGTAGAACCAAATCTTGTCTCTTCCCCGAATAAGTTTCAAAGAAAAGCAAACCATTTTCATTTCACAGCACGTGACCTGGTCTCTTCTATACACCCATAACACAGATGCAAATATGAGCTATCTCTTGAAAAATGGTCGACTTCTTCATCCATTTCCATCACATAAAAATATGATATGGAGACGGGGTTTTTTCTCCACGCCGAAGAACCAAGTCTTGTCTCTTTTCCAAATAAGTTTCAAAGAAAAGCAAACCATTTTCACTTCACAGCACGTGACCTGGTCTCTTCTATACACCCATATCACAGATGCAAATATGAGCTATCTCTTGAAAAATGGACGATTTCTTAAACCATTTCCACCACATAAAAATATGATATGGAGACGGGTTCTTTTCTTCACGCCGTAGAACCAAGTCTTGTCTCTTCCCCGAATAAGTTTCAAGAAAAGCAAACCGTTTTCAATTCACAGCACGTGACCTGGTCTCTTCTATACACCCATAACACAGATGCAAATATGACCAATCTCTTGAAAAATGGTCGATTTCTTAATCCATTTCCACCACATAAAAATATGATATGGAGACGCTTTTTTTCTCCACGCCGTAGAACCAATTCTAGTCTCTTCCCCAAGTAAGTTACAAAGAAAAGCAAACCATTTTCACCCCACAGCATGTGACCTGGTCTCTTCTATACACGCATATCACAGATGCAAATATGAGCTATCTCTTGAAAAATGATCGATTTCTTAATCCATTTCCACCACATAAAAATATGATATGGAGACGATTTTTTTTCTTCACGCCGTAGAACCAACTCTTGTCTCTTCCCCGAATAATTCTCCAAAAGCAAACCTTTTTCACCCCACAGCACGTGACCTGGAATCTTCTTTACACCCATATCACAGATGCAAATATGAGCTATCTCTTGAAAAATGGTTGATTTCTTAATCCATTTCCATCACATAAAAATATGATATGGAGACGCTTTTTTTGCTCCACGCCGTAGAACCAAGTATTGTCTCTTCCCCGAATAAGTTTCAAAGAAAAGCAAACCATTTTCACCCCACAGCACGTGACCTGGTCTATATACACCCATAATACAGAAGTAAATATGAGCTATCTCTTGAAAAATGGTCGATTTCTTAATCCATTTCCACCACATAAAAATATGATATGGAGACACTTTTTTCTGCATGCCGTAGAACCAAGTCTTGTCTCTTCCCCGAATAAGTCTCAAAGAAAAGCAAACCATTTTCACCCCACAGCACGTGATCTGGTCTCTTCTATACACCCATATCACAGATGCAAATATCAGCTATCTCTTGAAATATGGTCGATTTCTTAACCCATTTCCACCACATAAAAATATGATATGGAGACGCTTTTTTTCTCCACGCCGTAGAACCAAGTCTTGTCTCTTCCCCGGATAAGTTTCAAAGAAACGCAAACCATTTTCACCCCACAGCACGTGATCTGGTCTGTTCTATACACCCATATCACAGATGCAAATATGAGCAATCTCTTGAAAAATGGTCGATTTCTTAATCCATTTCTACCACATAAAAATATGATATGGACACGCTTTTTTTCTCCACGCCGTAGAACCATGTCTTGTCTCTTCCCCGAATAATTTTCAAAAGAGCAAACCATTTTCAGCCCCACAGCACGTGACCTGGTCTCTTCTATACATCCATATCACAGATGCAAATATTAGTTATCTCTTAAAAAATGGTCGATTTCTTAATCCATTTCCACCACATAAAAATATGATATGGAGACGCTTTTTCCCCACACCGTAGAACCAAGTCTTGTCTCTTCCCCGAATAAGTTTCAAAGAAAAGCAAACCATTTTCACCCCACAGCACGTGACCTGGTCTCTTCTGTACACCCATATCACAGATGCAAATATGAGCTATCTCTAGAAAAATGGTCGGTTTCTTAATCCATTTCCAACACATAAAAATATGATATGGAGACGCTTTTTCCCCACACCGTAGAACCAAGTCTTGTCTCTTCCTCGGATAAGTTTCAAAGAAACGCAAACCATTTTCACCCCACAGCACGTGATCTGGTCTGTTCTATACACCCATATCACAGATGCGAATATGAGCTATCTCCTCAAAAATGGTCGATTTGTTAATCCATTTCCACCACATAAAAATATGATATGGAGACGCTTTTTTCTCCCCGCCGGAGAACCAAGTCTTGTCTCTTCCCTGAATAAGTTTCATAGAAAGGCAAACCATTTTCACCCGACACCACGTGACCTGGTCACTTCTATACACCCATATCACAGATGCAAATATGAGCTATCTCTTGAAATTTTTTTGCTTTCTTAATCCATTTCCACCACATAAAAATATGATATGGAGACGCTTTTAGTCTTCACGCCGCAGAACCAAGTCTTGTCTCTTCCCCGAATAAGTTTCAAAGAAAAGCAAACCATTTTCACCCCACAGCACGTGACCTGGTCTCTTCTATACACCCATATGACAGATGCAAATATGAACTATCTCTTGAAAAATGGTCGATTTCTTAATCCATTTCCATCACATAAAAATATGATATGGAGACCCTTTTTTTTCTCCACGGCGTAGAACCAAGTCTTGTCTCTTCCCCGAATAAGTTTCAAAGAAAAGCAAATCATTTTCACTTCACAGCACGTGACCTGGTCTCTTCTATACACCCATATCACAGATGCAAATATGAGCAATCCCTTGAAAAATGGTCGATTTCTTAATCCATTTCCACGACATAAAAATATGATATGGAGACGCTTTTTTTCTCCACGCCGTAGAACCATGTCTTGTCTCTTCCCCGATTAAGTTTCAAAGAAAACAAACCATTTTCACCCCACAGCACGTGACCTGGTCTCTTCTATACACCCATATCACAGATGCAAATATGAGCTATCTCTTGAAAAATGGTCGACTTCTTCATCCATTTCCATCACATAAAAATATGATATGGAGACGCTTTTTTTCTCCACGCCGAAGAACCAAGTCTTGTCTCTTTCCCAAATAAGTTTCAAAGAAAAGCAAACCATTTTCACTTCACAGCACGTGACCTGGTCTCTTCTATACACCCATATCACAGATGCAAATATGAGCTATCTCTTGAAAAATGGACGATTTCTTAAACCATTTCCACCACATAAAAATATGATATGGAGACGGGGTTTTTTCTTCACGCCGTAGAACCAAGTCTTGTCTCTTCCCCGAATAAGTTTCAAAGAAAAGCAAACCGTTTTCAATTCACAGCACGTGACCTGGTCTGTTCTATACACCCATAACACAGATGCAAATATGAGCTATCTCTTGAAAAATGGTCGATTTCTTAATCCATTTCCACCACATAAAAATATGATATGGAGACGATTTTTTTTCTTCACGCCGTAGAACCAACTCTTGTCTCTTCCCCGAATAATTCTCCAAAAGCAAACCTTTTTCACCCCACAGCACGTGACCTGGAATCTTCTTTACACCCATATCACAGATGCAAATATGAGCTATCTCTTGAAAAATGGTTGATTTCTTAATCCATTTCCATCACATAAAAATATGATATGGAGACGCTTTTTTTGTTCCACGCCGTAGAACCAAGTATTGTCTCTTCCCCGAATAAGTTTCAAAGAAAAGCAAACCATTTTCACCCCACAGCACGTGACCTGGTCTATATACACCCATAATACAGAAGTAAATATGAGCTATCTCTTGAAAAATGGTCGATTTCTTAATCCATTTCCACCACATAAAAATATGATATGGAGACACTTTTTTCTGCATGCCGTAGAACCAAGTCTTGTCTCTTCCCCGAATAAGTCTCAAAGAAAAACAAACCATTTTCACCCCACAGCACGTGATCTGGTCTCTTCTATACACCCATATCACAGATGCAAATATCAGCTATCTCTTGAAAAATGGTCGATTTCTTAACCCATTTCCACCACATAAAAATATGATATGGAGACGCTTTTTTTCTCCACGCCGTAGAACCAAGTCTTGTCTCTTCCCCGGATAAGTTTCAAAGAAACGCAAACCATTTTCACCCCACAGCACGTGATCTGGTCTGTTCTATACACCCATATCACAGATGCAAATATGAGCAATCTCTTGAAAAATGGTCGATTTCAATCCATTTCTACCACATAAAAATATGATATGGACACGCTTTTTTTCTCCACGCCGTAGAACCATGTCTTGTCTCTTCCCCGAATAATTTTCAAAAGAGCAAACCATTTTCACCCCCACAGCACGTGACCTGGTCTCTTCTATACATCCATATCACAGATGCAAATATTAGTTATCTCTTAAAAAATGGTCGATTTCTTAATCCATTTCCACCACATAAAAATATGATATGGAGACGCTTTTTCTCCACACCGTAGAATCAAGTCTTGTCTCTTCCCCGAATAAGTTTCAAAGAAAAGCAAACCATTTTCACCCCACAGCACGTGACCTGGTCTCTTCTATACACCCATATCACAGATGCAAATATGAGCTATCTCTTGAAAAATGGTCGGTTTCTTAATCCATTTCCAACACATAAAAATATGATATGGAGACGCTTTTTCCCCACACCGTAGAACCAAGTCTTGTCTCTTCCTCGGATAAGTTTCAAAGAAACGCAAACCATTTTCCCCCACAGCACGTGACCTGGTCTCTTCTTTACACCCATATCACAGATGCGAATATGAGCTATCTCCTCAAAAATGGTCGATTTGTTAATCCATTTCCACCACATAAAAATATGATATGGAGACGCTTTTTTCTCCACGCCGGAGAACCAAGCCTTGTCTCTTCCCTCAATAAGTTTCATAGAAAGGCAAACCATTTTCACTCGACACCACGTGACCTGGTCACTTCTATACACCCATATCACAGATGCAAATATGAGTTATCTCTTGAAATTTTTTTGCTTTCTTAATCCATTTCCACCACATAAAAATATGATATGGAGACGCTTTTAGTCTTCACGCCGCAGAACCAAGTCTTGTCTCTTCCCCGAATAAGTTTCAAAGAAAAGCAAATCATTTTCACCCCACAGCACGTGACCTGGTCTCTTCTATACACCCATATGACAGATGCAAATATGAACTATCTCTTGAAAAATGGTCGATTTCTTAATCCATTTCCATCACATAAAAATATGATATGGAGACCCTTTTTTTCTCCACGGCGTAGAACCAAGTCTTGTCTCTTCCCCGAATAAGCTTCAAAGAAAAGCAAACCATTTTCACCCCACAGCACGTGACCTGGTCTCTTCTATACACCCATATCACAGATGCAAATATGAGCAATCCCTTGAAAAATGGTCGATTTCTTAATCCATTTCCACCACATAAAAATATGATATGGAGACGCTCTTTTTCTCCACGCCGTAGAACCATGTCTTGTCTCTTCCCCGATTAAGTTTCAAAGAAAACAAACCATTTTCACCCCACAGCACGTGACCTGGTCTCTTCTATACACCTATATCACAGATGCAAATATGATCTATCTCTTGAAAAATGGTCGATTTCTTAATCCATTTCCACCACATAAAAATATGATATGGAGACACCTTTTTTTTCTCCACGCCGTAGAACCAAGTCTTGTCTCTTCCCCGAATAAGTTTCAAAGAAAAGCAAACCATTTTCACCCCACAGCACGTGACCTGGTCTGTCCTATACACCCATATCACAGATTCAAAAATGAGCTATCTCTTGAAAAATGGTCGATTTCTTAATCCATTTCCACTACATAAAAATATGATATGGAGACGCTTTTTTTCTCCACGCCGTAGAACCATGTCTTTTTTCTTCGCCGAATAAGTTTCAAAGAAAAGCAAGCCATTTTCACCCCACAGCACGTGACCTGGTCTCTTCTATACACCCATATCACATCTATGCAAATATGAGCTATCTCTTGAAAAATGGTCGATTTCTTAAGTCATTTCCACCACATAAAAATATGATATGGAGACGCTTATCTCTTGAAAAATGGTCACAGTACGTGACCTGGTCTCTTCTGTACACCCATATCACATCTATGCAAATATGAGCTATCTCTTGAAAAATGGTCGATTTCTTAAGTCATTTCCACCACATAAAAATATTATATGGAGACGCTTATTTTTTCTCCACGCCGTAGAACCAAATCTTGTCTCTTCCCCGAATAAGTTTCAAAGAAAAGCAAACCATTTTCACTTCACAGCACGTGACCTGGTCTCTTCTATACACCCATAACACAGATGCAAATATGAGCTATCTCTTGAAAAATGGTCGACTTCTTCATCCATTTCCATCACATAAAAATATAATATGGAGACGCTTTTTTTTCTCCACGCCGAAGAACCAAGTCTTGTCTCTTTGCCAAATAAGTTTCAAAGAAAAGCAAACCATTTTCACCCCACAGCACGTGACCTGGTCTCTTCTATACACCCATATCACAGATGCAAATATGAGCTATCTCTTGAAAAATGGACGATTTCTTAAACCATTTCCACCACATAAAAATATGATATGGAGACGAGTTTTTTTCTTCACGCCGTAGAACCAAGTCTTGTCTCTTCCCCGAATAAGTTTCAAAGAAAAGCAAACCGTTTTCACTTCACAGCACGTGACCTGGTCTCTTCTATACACCCATAACACAGATGCAAATATGAGCTATCTCTTGAAAAATGGTCGATTTCTTAATCCATTTCCACCACATAAAAATATGATATGGAGACGCTTTTTTTCTCCACGCCGTAGAACCAATTCTAGTCTCTTCCCCAAATAAGTTACAAAGAAAAGCAAACCATTTTCACCCCACAGCATGTGACCTGGTCTCTTCTATACACGCATATCACAGATGCAAATATGAGCTATCTCTTGAAAAATGATCGATTTCTTAATCCATTTCCACCACATAAAAATATGATATAGAGACGATTTTTTTTCTTCATGCCGTAGAACCAACTCTTGTCTCTTCCCCGAATAATTCTCCAAAAGCAAACCTTTTTCACCCCACAGCACGTGACCTGGAATCTTCTTTACACCCATATCACAGATGCAAATATGAGCTATCTCTTGAAAAATGGTCGATTTCTTAATCCATTTCCATCACATAAAAATATGATATGGAGACGCTTTTTTTGCTCCACGCCGTAGAACGAAGTATTGTCTCTTCCCCGAATAAGTTTCAAAGAAAAGCAAACCATTTTCATCCCACAGCACGTTACCTGGTCTATATACACCCATAATACAGAAGTAAATATGAGCTATCTCTTGAAAAATGGTCGATTTCTTAATCCATTTCCACCACATAAAAATATGATATGGAGACACTTTTTTCTGCACGCCGTAGAACCAAGTCTTTTCTCTTCCCCGAATAAGTCTCAAAGAAAAGCAAACCATTTTCACCCCACAGCACGTGATATACACCCATATCACAGATGCAAATATCAGCTATCTCTTGAAAAATGGTCGATTTCTTAATCCATTTCCATCACATAAAAATATGATATGGAGGCGCTTTTTTGCTCCACGCCGTAGAACCAAGTATTGTCTCTTCCCCGAATAAGTTTCAAAGAAAAGCAAACCATTTTCACCCCACAGCACGTGACCTGGTCTATATACACCCATAATACAGAAGTAAATATGAGCTATCTCTTGAAAAATGGTCGATTTCTTAATCCATTTCCACCACATAAAAATATGATATGGAGACACTTTTTTCTGCACGCCGTAGAACCAAGTCTTTTCTCTTCCCCGAATAAGTCTCAAAGAAAAGCAAACCATTTTCACCCCCACAGCACGTGACCTGGTCTCTTCTATACATCCATATCACAGATGCAAATATCAGTTATCTCTTAAAAAATGGTCGATTTCTTAATCCATTTTCACCACATAAAAATATGATATGGAGACGCTTTTTCCCCACACCGTAGAACCAAGTCTTGTCTCTTCCCCGAATAAGTTTCAAAGAAAAGCAAACCATTTTCACCCCACAGCACGTGGCCTGGTCTCTTCTTTACACCCATATCACAGATGCAAATATGAGCTATCTCTAGAAAAATGGTCGGTTTCTTAATCCATTTCCAACACATAAAAATATGATATGGAGACGCTTTTTCCCCACACCGTAGAACCAAGTCTTGTCTCTTCCTCGGATAAGTTTCAAAGAAACGCAAACCATTTTCACCCCACAGCACGTGATCTGGTCTGTTCTATATACCCATATCACAGATGCGAATATGAGCTATCTCCTCAACAATGGTCGATTTGTTAATCCATTTCCACCACATAAAAATATGATATGGAGACGCTTTTTTCTCCACGCCGGAGAACCAAGTCTTGTCTCTTCCCTGAATAAGTTTCATAGAAAGGCAAACCATTTTCACCCGACACCACGTGACCTGGTCACTTCTATACACCCATATCACAGATGCAAATATGAGCTATCTCTTGAATTTTTTTTGCTTTCTTAATCCATTTCCACCACATAAAAATATGATATGGAGACGCCTTTAGTCTTCACGCCGCAGAACCAAGTCTTGTCTCTTCCCCGAATAAGTTTCAAAGAAAAGCAAATCATTTTCACCCCACAGCACGTGACCTGGTCTCTTCTATACACCCATATCACGGATCCAAATATTAGTTATCTCTTGAAAATTGGTCGATTTCTTAATTAATTTCCACCACATAAAAATATGATATGGAGACGCTTTTTTCTCCACGCCGTAGAACCAAGTCTTGTCTCTTCCCCGAATAAGTTTCAAAGAAAAGCAAACCATTTTCACCCCACAGCACGTGACCTGGTCTCTTCTATACACCCATATCACAGATGCAAATATGAGCTATCTCTTGAAAAATGATCGATTTCTTAATCCATTTCCACCACATAAAAATATGATATGGAGACGCTTTTTTTCTCCACGCCGTAGAACCAAGTCTTGTCTCTTCCCCGAATAAGTTTCAAAGAAAAGCAAACCATTTTCACCCCACAGCACGTGACCTGGTCTATATACACCCATAATACAGAAGTAAATATGAGCTATCTCTTGAAAAATGGTCGATTTCTTAATCCATTTCCACCACATAAAAATATGATATGGAGACACTTTTTTCTGCACGCCGTAGAACCAAGTCTTTTCTCTTCCCCGAATAAGTCTCAAAGAAAAGCAAACCATTTTCACCCCCACAGCACGTGACCTGGTCTCTTCTATACATCCATATCACAGATGCAAATATCAGTTATCTCTTAAAAAATGGTCGATTTCTTAATCCATTTTCACCACATAAAAATATGATATGGAGACGCTTTTCCCCCACACCGTAGAACCAAGTCTTGTCTCTTCCCCGAATAAGTTTCAAAGAAAAGCAAACCATTTTCACCCCACAGCACGTGGCCTGGTCTCTTCTTTACACCCATATCACAGATGCAAATATGAGCTATCTCTAGAAAAATGGTCGGTTTCTTAATCCATTTCAAACACATAAAAATATGATATGGAGACGCTTTTTCCCCACACCGTAGAACCAAGTCTTGTCTCTTCCTCGGATAAGTTTCAAAGAAACGCAAACCAGTTTCACCCCACAGCACGTGATCTGGTCTGTTCTATATACCCATATCACAGATGCGAATATGAGCTATCTCCTCAACAATGGTCGATTTGTTAATCCATTTCCACCACATAAAAATATGATATGGAGACGCTTTTTTCTCCACGCCGGAGAACCAAGTCTTGTCTCTTCCCTGAATAAGTTTCATAGAAAGGCAAACCATTTTCACCCGACACCACGTGACCTGGTCACTTCTATACACCCATATCACAGATGCAAATATGAGCTATCTCTTGAAATTTTTTTGCTTTCTTAATCCATTTCCACCACATAAAAATATGATATGGAGACGCTTTAAGTCTTCACGCCGCAGAACCAAGTCTTGTCTCTTCCCCGAATAAGTTTCAAAGAAAAGCAAACCATTTTCACCCCACAGCACGTGACCTGGTCTCTTCTATACACCCATATGACAGATGCAAATATGAACTATCTCTTGAAAAATGGTCGATTTCTTAATCCATTTCCATCACATAAAAATATGATATGGAGACGCTTTTTTTTCTCCACGGCGTAGAACCAAGTCTTGTCTCTTCCCCGAATAAGTTTCAAAGAAAAGCAAACCATTTTCACCCCACAGCACGTGACCTGGTCTCTTCTATACACCCATATCACGGATCCAAATATTAGTTATCTCTTGAAAAATGGTCGATTTCTTAATTAATTTCCACCACATAAAAATATGATATGGAGACGCTTTTTTTCTCCACACCGTAGAACCAAGTCTTGTCTCTTCCCCGAATAAGTTTCAAAGAAAAGCAAACCATTTTCACACCACACCACCTGACCTGGTCTCTTCTATACACCCATATCACAGATGCAAATATGAACTATTTCTTGAAAAATGGTCGATTTCTTAATGCATTTCCACCACCTAAAAATATGATATGGAGTTGCTTTTTTCTCCACGCCGTAGAACCAAGTCTTGTCTCTTCCCCGAATAAGTTTTAAAGAAAAGCAAACCGTTTTCACCCCACAGCACGTGACCTGGTCTCTTCTATACACCCATATCAGTAGTATACAAAGAGTAAATTCACGTCCCAGCGCCTCACTGCGCATGCGCAGAAAAAAAATGGGGAGGTTTGGTAGCGGTATTGGGGCGGTGTGCGCAGGTGAATGGGGCGCAGGTATGACGTCACTTCCGGTCTGGGTGAATGGGGCGTGACCTTGGGGCATGTATTTCTCCGCGGTGATGCGGTCTGGTGGTGATGCGGTCTGCCTCCGCGGACCGAAAGTAGTCCCAAACCCGTGGGTTTTCGTGGAAGTGTTCGGCAATCTGTAGGGACCGCTAGTGGACCGATGGGGTCGAGTGAGGCATTCGTGAAGGGGCATTTGATGGGCTGGGTGCGGGGTTGAAATATCGGCCTTCTGCGCATGCGCGGTGGCCGAAGGGTATGAAAATAGCCTTTTTGGAACTAGGGGAGCCCCTAGTGGACCGATGGGGTCGAGTGAGGTATCAAAGTGAAGCATATGTGAAGGGGCATCTGATGGGCTGGGCGCGGGGTTGAACTATCGGCATTCTGCGCATGCGCGGAGGCCCAAGGGTATGGAAATAGACGTTTTGGAGCTAGGGAAGCCCCTAATGGACCAATGGGGTCGAGTGAGGTATCGATGTGAAGCATTCGTGAAGGGGCATCTGATGGGCTGGGTGTGGGGTTGAAATATCGGCATTCTGCGCATGCGCGGTGGCCCAAGGGTATGGAAATAGCGGTTTTGGAGCTAGGGGAGTCCCTAATGGGCCAATGGAGTCGTATGAGGTATCAAAGTGAAGCATTCGTGAAGGGGCATCTGATGGACTGGGCGTGGGGTTGAAATATCGGCATTCTGCGCATGCGCGGTGACCCAAGGGTATGGAAATAGACGTTTTGGAGCTAGGGGAGCCCCTAATGGTCCAATGGGGTCGAGTGAGGTATCAAAGTGAAGCATTCGTGAAGGGGCATCTGATGGACTGGCTGTGGGGTTGACATATCGGCCTTCTGCGCATGCGCGGTGGCCCAAGGGCATGAAAATAGCCTTTTTGGAGCTAGGGGAGCCCCTAATGGTCCAATGGGCTCGAGTGAGGTATCAAAGTGAAGCATTCATGAAGGGGCATCTGATGGACTGGGTGTGGGGTTGAATTAGGGTCATTCTGCGCATGCGCGGTGGCCCAAGGGTATGAAAATAGACGTTTCGGCATCTAGGGGAGCCCCTAATGGTCGAATGGGGTCGAGTGAGGTATCAACGTGAAGCCTAGGTGAAGGGGTATTTGATGGCTGGGTGGGTGCATGTAAAATTTTTCCTGAAAAAAAACGGAACACGGACTTTATCGAAAAACCTGGGAAAATGCCTATATGGGGTATGAGGGGTATATAGGTCGCCGGGCTTAACGGGGCTTGTCTATCAACAGAGTTATCTTCCCTAGTTCCAGGGTGGGTGTATGTAAAAATTTTCCTGAAAAAATACGGAATACGGACTTTATCCTAAATTACGGGAAAATGCCTATATGGGGTATGGGAGGTGTAGGACCATCCTGGGAAACGTACTTCTATACATTTGCGGTAGGGTTGTGAGGTCTCGTTTTACTCGTCTCGTCATTTAGAACATGATAGGAAGTGTCCCTCGTGCGAATCGGTGAAATTTTTGAAAAAAGTCACCGAACCCCATATAGTCCCATACTGAGGGTATAGGATCGATGTTTGTCCCCCTGGGAAACGTACTTCTATACATTTGCGGTAGGGTTGTGGGGTCTCGTTTTACTCGTCTCGTCATTTAGAACATGATAGGAAGTGTCCCCGTGCGAATCGGTGAAATTTTTGAAAAAAGTCACCGAGCCCCATATAGTCCCATACTGGGGTATAGGTTCAATGTTTGTCCCCCTGGGAAACGTACTTCTATACATTTGCGGTAGGGTTGTGGGGTCTCGTTTTACTCGTCTCGTCATTTAGAACATGATAGGAAGTGTCCCCGTGCGAATCGGTGAAATTTTTGAAAAAGTACTGTGGCGAAAATTTAAATTATTACCTACTCAGTACATATTATGGTTAATTTTAAAATTAGATCGATTTGCAGAATGTAAACAAACACCCACATTCTGGAGCCTCACTAACACAGCCCGCTTTGTTTATTTTTGGTGTTTTATCGTATGCCGGTAATTTTGACATCATTTTGGCAAGACGTTTCAAGACATTTTTTGTAAGTTTAACCCATTTATAAATTTTCTATGGAAAATTCCTGTAGGAAATAGGAAGTACATATATAGTAGAACATTGTCCTGACGTAAGAAGTTTGTACGTTTCATATTTACGGAGAAATAGATTTTTATATTTGAGTCGGCTTTTCGCGCTGACCATAGAAGCCTACACTAAAACAACTGTCAACTTCGTTTTAGTACGTCACAAAAAGTGCGCGAATGAACTATTTCTAAATAATTTCATGACGAATCCTCCTAAGGTTAGAAAGTACAGATATTTTATGATTTAGTCCTGAAGTATCAGCTCGTAAGACGTTCTAATTGTTGAGATATTAATTTGTGAAGTTTGACAATTTTCTGACTTCAAGCTTCGGACGGCCGCCATATTGGCTATATTTGTTCAGCCGAGGGTTCGTTTGTCGTGATAGACAATCGATAATTAATCATATTTAGAGATATATTTCTCAAGACAACCTTGCATCCAATGAAAATATAAGTGTTAAGGCTTACCTTGTTAGCCAGGTTGCTGCCTTAGAGGTGTTATTTTTCGATAAATCGGCATTTGTTCCCGCCGATGCGATGTGAAATTCATGCTTGATTTTGCATGTAGTTTTGCGTGCAACGTGTTGCACATTTCGAGAGCGATAACTTTTCCATCCTCGTCTATAAAGTGTCCTTCTTGGAAAGTAATTATATCCATGGAAAGTTCAGGATACAGGCTTTCGAATGATATCTGGCTCCGCTTCTGATTCATCGGAGTTGTGTTGTATTTTTGCCTCGGAATAGCATATCCTTTTTGGTAAATAGCGCTCTCGATTTTGCCTACCGTCTGCTTCGCCTGTGTGAGATATTACGTCACGGCGTTCGCAGAATCTAGATTTTTGACCAATCAAAATTCAGCATTTTCATTGAGCCGTAGAATTTTACGTCATTGGTTGGCAACTGGTTAGCAACTCAGCCCTATATAAAGCGGCTCGACAGGCATGGCCTCAGTCGATTCCGGCTCGTTGTACAGTGAACATCGGAGCTCAAGCTAGCAATTACTATATACATACAGTTGTTAGTATCTATTTATCTGAATATATTTAAATATTGTAAGCTTATAGCAGTGACAAATAGTAAGCATAGAGTAAGCATAATTAAGCCCGATAGACAGGATTACAAATTCGGCTTACGGTGTTGATACAGCTGACGAGGCTGACGGTTCCAGCTTACGTCAATGAAGATATTAGCTACATCGTCGCATGCTTACGGGACTCCAGCTTACATGTTGCTATGAGTCTGAGATTATCATAGGAAGTTGACAGATGTTTTCAAGATAATGCAAGATCTGTTTCACAGAATACCGGTAGTGATTAAAATGAAATATATGCTGACTTTTATACAACTGGAATTCTGCAGAGGATATGTTGTCAGGCTTACTCAAGTTTACGTCAGCCGTACTTCCTATTTCCTGAGCTGTTACTATTATTGAAATTTGCACCATAAATGAACATTACCAAATGTCACCAGAACTTTGAGTAAACATCTTTGAAGCAGTAAGCATCCATAATAATTCTTTCAATCACAACAAATGAAACTAATTCATGAGATGAACTGTATATATATTGGTTGATTTTACAATAAACTGTAAACATTGATTGAACTGAAATATATGACTAGAGGTTGGTTATTGTGGTACAGTTCGCTGGTTGGAAACTGATAACTCTGATGCCTGGAAATATTTGAACATGCAAATAGTAATTTAAATGTCACTCTTAACGGACTAAGAACATAAATAAGAAGTCACAGTTTTGGAGTTAAAAATAAACAGAAGATACTTACACAATAGCCCGTATAATTGTCAGCATTGACTTGTAAGCGTATGTTGGTATGTAACTGGACTAATAAGTTGTTTACTGATACTGATGGATCAGTAGTGTAAAAATGAGTTAACTCGAACATTCAATTAGATGAGTAAAAAAAAAAAAAAGCATCATCAATTAACCAGTTACATGACAGTGTCATCCAAGTAAAATTAAGCTGAAACGTAGGATTCCGATACAACGAGAGCGATACAGCAGGTGAAAGATATTTAGGAGAAAGGGGTAGAATCCGAATCCAGTTGGTAGCGGCGCCTCCGGAGAAGAGTAAAGTTAAGGATACAAGAAATCCAGTTACTTTCCTATTTTATGTGAAAAATAGGTGGTGGCAGCATTCAATAACATTAGTGGTTATACGAGTTTACAAATTGAGGGACATAGTCCCAGTAAAAACCGCTACAATTGGTGGCAGCGGTGGGATTGTTGCATTCTGGGATAGCTGTATTCTAGATTGTGTAAAGTTGTCATCGTGAACCTTCGTGAAGTATCATAATTACATATACGCTTACAGTGCGAGGCTTACAGTCGAACAGTCACATCCAAAACAGAGAATATGGATTTAGAAGAAGAAACAGTTGAACAGCACGACATCAGTTCTGATGCTGAAGTAACTTTCCGATCACCTGTTCATGGTGGTGAACGGCCGGAATCGCCTCCACGTGAGACTGGTGGCGGGGACTGGTCTCTCGTGCAACGTCGAAATCTGAAACCCGAGATGTACAGTGGAGATGCATCCTGGAAGGAGTACCTCCAAGTTTTCAACGCCATTGCAAGAATAAACGCCTGGAACAGTAGAGAAAAGGCAGACTTTCTCTTCACACATCTGAAAGGTGCAGCACGTCAGTTGGTATGCACTCTTAACGAATGGGAACAACGAGATTATGACCGATTAGTAGAGGTCTTGAATTCAAGATTTGGCCCATCTGGTCAGTCTGAACTGTATCTAGCAGAAATCAGAAGTCGCCGTCGAGGAAACAAGGAGACATTACGAGAGTTGGGGCAAGCTATACGAAAGCTAGCTACACTGGCTTACCCGGACATGTCTTCTGAGCAGCAAGACCGATTGGCTAAGATCCATTTTATAGATGCAATTGAGGATGCAGAAATGCGTATGCAAGTTTACAGAGGTAAACCAGAGAGTCTCCAGACTGCTGTAACCATTGCTTTGGAGTACGAAGGTTACAAGAAAATGGAAGCACAGCGAAGTGGTTCCACATCAAGGAAGTATGTTCGGGAGATAGTCAAAGAAACAACAGAAATCAGTCTGGAAAACCGAGTGAAGAAAATAGAGGATCAGTTAAAGCAGCTGACAAGATTGCAAAGTCAGCTGGGTCAGCGCTCCGAAAGTCAACGCCAACCGCCAAGACCTCCTTTGGCTGATGTACAATGTTTCAATTGTCTCAAATTCGGGCATTATAGCTCTCGGTGCCATAACAGAGGGAACCGTAATGAACAGCAACCACGTCAGACGGAAAACGGCCCACAACCGACTTGCCGAGGCCAAGGTCGGTTGTAAATTCACCGTTGCCTCGTACCAACAATGACTCTTTGGGAAATGGAGAAAGCTTACGTAATAAACCAGGAGACAAATGTCCTGTGCTGGAAGTGGGATTGAAGAAAGCAGAGAGTGGCCTATTTATTCCTGGTCGAATAAGTAACTGTGGCATTCAGTTTCTCATTGATACTGGGGCTTCAGTTACTCTTT